>CAJNDS010001802.1:636490-750978 GCA_905221605.1 Symbiodinium natans
CGCTAGGAGCCTGTTTGTATCCTTGTCTCCGCGCCTGCTATGCCTTTGGTCGCCATTCTGAGCAAAGAATGTCGTGATGCGAGAACACCCTGGCAATCTTCCACGTGTAAGATTTGAAGCCCAGAAGCTCCCACGCCCATGTCATCTTCATGGAGGTGGCCGGACGTACAGCACCGCAGTGCATGACTACGTCCTGGATGTCGGAGCATATCGCTACGCTGGAGACATGCTTGAGACTGAGCTGACTCATGCGCTTGCACCTCAAGGTCCTTAAACCCTAAACCCTAAACCCTGAGCCCAACGCCCTCCAAGGCACCTTCCCGCTGACATCATCGAGAAGGCCCTGGGTTTACGATCGGCGGCCCAGCTGCAGTCAAGATTGTCGACCCTACCAACCTACAGGATACTTGGCATTGTGTTTTAAATATAGATAACTAAACAAACAAATACATATATACATATACACACGTATACATATTCCTTGTTGGATGTTTTTAGTGATGGTTGCAAGGGCACAATTTTTGACTCCAGGGAGCAGCATGCCTGTGCGTCGAGAAGTGCACGTGTCACACCCCTCATGAAAGAGTCAATCAAGGGCACGGCTTGAGGGGCTGCAGGGTTTTACATCAGGATGTTGTAGCATCTTGTCTGTGACTCCCAAAAATACCCGTGAAAGAGGCTTGCTACGATCCGACTTGCAGGGACGAGACTTGGCAGTACATCAGGGGCCTTTCGCTTTAGACATCGTATGCTACATGCTCCTGGTCGTTCCCGGAATTCAGCGGGCGTTCATGGAGAGCTGTGCTTGCGAATGCGTTCGATGGAGGAAAGTTGCAGAAGCTTACCGTGTTGCTCAGGATGACGTCAAGGCGGAGGTGCAGCAACTCCGACGATTTAGAGTTTGGTCTAACTGGCAGGAGTTGGGACTCTTTTTGCTCTCCTCCTCCTCCACTTCGTCTTGATGCTTCACCGGACTTGAGGATGAAGTGTTGCTGGAAGCAAGTGTGTTCCCTAAAGCCATATAACCCCCAAACTGCACGACTGTGATGTTTAGCGAAAACGGCTTGAGCAACCCATTCAGCCCGGCGGATGGATTGACCGAATCGACCTCAAGAGCATGCATGCGCCAAGGTGGCCGTATCAGCTACCACTGCGGAAGATTGTGGGCTATGATGGAAGGCATCTGGGCCACCCGGTTGAGACATGCTGCCGGACTCTGCAAGACTCTCCCTAAGCCCGAAACCCTGAACCCTAAACCCTGAACCCTGAACCCTAGGTATTGGAGCTTACTGCCTTGTCCATGGCTCCCAAGGTTACGGGGCTGCCTTGCACGCCATGCTGGCACAATTTGCCGCTCGGCTTGGCATGATGCATCCCAGGCACCCATACAATCTGAACCCCTAAGCCTTGGGATGTTCCCCCTTATGCCAACAGTCCTCAAGGATCATAGTACCCCCCTATTCTGTAATCCCTATCAAGGACTGTTAGTATAAGGGGGAACATCCCAACCCGAAACCCTAAATCCTAAACGTCTGACACCAGGAGGCAGCCGGGGGCCGCTTCTTCCCAGGACAGGCATTCGCAAGGTTTACGGTTCAGGATTTAGGGTTTAGGGTTCAGGGCATTCGTCAGAAACACCCCATTCTTTTTGCTCCTGAGAGTTGAGGTGTTCAGGGGTTTAGGGGTTCGGGGGTGGTCTGAAACCTTTGAGCGAGGAGAAGATGTCGTCTCTATTCACTCTTCATTTCGATGGGCCCTCACAAAGGCATTGGTAATCCGCTCTGACCAGCAGGGCAGCACGATCGGATCCCAACACAAGCAGCCTTGCCGTCGGGCAGGAGCATGTCCTAAAAATGCAAACCTGAACCCTAAACCCTAAATCCAGGCAACATTCCCAAAAGCCCTCCAAAAACCCTCCTACAGCCCTCTGCAAGCCCCTAAACCCTAAACCCTAAAGCCCTACTTCTCCAAACGTACAGGAGCCGAGCTCACCGGGCTGTCACGCTCGGATTCTGCCTGGCTCCTGCGATTCAGCAGCTCTGGGGCTGCGCCTTCTCTCGGAATGCCCCCTTGTGGTGGTTTCGGGCTTAGGGCTTAAAGCTTAGGGTTTAGGGTTTAGGGTTTAGGGTTTAGGGTTCAGGGTTCAGGGTTCAGGTTTTAGGGTTTAGGGTCTAATTTCTCTTGGGGGCTTGGCGCGTGCTAGGGATCTGTGGGTTAAGGGCTTTTGGTCAGGTGGGCGGAGGGGCCTTCAGGCAGCTTTCCTTACATCGGGAGCCCGCTGTTGAATAGATGAATATGTATATATATATATAAGAGATATAAATAAATATAATATAAAATCAAATATTATATTATATAACATAATAAAATCTCATAATACAATATAGTAAAATATAAGACTATATATATACATATATATATATATATATGGTACCCCCCCCCACAAAAAAAAAAACACACGCTTCCATATGCTCTTCCTGAAGTCCGACAGATCGGCCTCCCAGTTTGGTCATGGTAGGGTTTTATTCATTCATTAAATATTTTACTCAATTTCACTCATTTGTCTTTTTTCATTTAATTACTTTAATTAACTTCGTTGATTCCAAAAGCTTAATTTCACATAATTAGGTCCACTCAGCAATTGCTCGAGCGAGTGCTCAAACAGAAGTGACCTGAACAATTTGCTCGAGCGAGTGGATTGCTACTAATTTTGAATAAGACTGCAGATAGTTTTACTTGGGTTCCGATTAAATTTCATAGGATTCATAGGGTTCGTGTGAATTCAACAGGAATCCTACTTAAATCAACACGTACAATTGGTGGGAATCTGGTTTAAATATGTTGAAGCTTATTAGATTAGTAGGACTTGTTAAGATTTCCTCGAGTCCAAAACTCAGAGGAATCATAGGAAGCCCATTGAAATGAATAGGAACCCTAAAATTCATATGAACCCTACAAAAAAATCTATGAATTCCTTTTACGAGTAACAGGAATCCGTTGAACATGAAGATGAAGCCTATTAAGATTAAGAGGAGCCAATCAAATACTACAAAAAAGCAACGTGGACCCTTTAAAGCAATAAGAGTCGTACTGGTAAAATTTCTATGAACCCTATTAAAACTTTTTGTTCATATGATTGCTATTAAAATTATTAAGAATTTCAAAAATTTTTCCGAGTCCAATTGAAATGAATAGGGAACAGTATTCAAAAAATAGTAGGAGCACCGTTGAACCTAGTAGGAATCCTATGACAATTATTCAGAACCCTTTCAACATGAATGAGAAACTCTGTTACAATGAATGCGAAGCCTATTCAAATTAACCAGGAACCTATTTAAATAAATAGGAAGCTTATCAAGGCAAAAAGAATCCAATTACAGTAACAATTGTACGAAATCTTTTTAAATTGAATAAGAAGCCTATTAACATCATAGGAATATGATTAAATTTGTTATGAAGCTTAAATAAATTAGACTTTCCATTGTACTTACTAGGAATAAGAACGCTATTAACATTACTAAGAACCGTATTCAAACTACTTGGAACCTGATGAAAATGAATAGGAATCAATATCAACCCGAATAAAATCAATAGGCACCCTGTAATAGGCACCCTTGAGAATTTAATACGAACCCTATTAAACAAATACTGTAATCCTATTTAAAACAATGAATGTAGTAAAATTTTTCGGAAGCTGATTAGTTTGATAAGAACTCCCATTAAAGTGAACAGGAGTATTATTAAATTTAATAGGAAACTTAATGGGCAAGATTAATAAGACTCTTATTTTCCGTCTCTAATTTTACAAAGTCGCCTTTTTCTCGGCTCTCCGAATCCAGAATTCCAGAATTCCAGATTTTTCCGGGGCCCCCAGTTCCAGAATTCCAGATTCCGGGTTTCTGGAATTCTGGAACTAATAAGGAATCCTATAAAACTTAATGGGTAAGATTAATGAGACTCTTATTTTCCGTCTCTAATTTCAAAATGTCACATTTTTTCTCGGCTCTCCGAGTTTAGAATTCCAGAATTCCGGAATTCCAGATTTTTCAGGGGCCCCCAGTTCCAGAATGCCAGATTCTGGAATTCTGGAATTCTGGAACTGGGGGCCTCTGAAAAATCTGGAATTCTGGAATCAGGGGTCTCAGAAAATCTGGAATTCTGGGGAGAGGTTTTCATAGTGCGTATATAGATATATATTATACATTATATATGTGTAGCATATTGGATGGACAATGTTGGCGAAAATCCCAGACCCCGAAGCTTGCATCAATAGGATTAAACCCTTGCATACCCTCAACCCCAAACCCTAAAAGGGCCCGAAAGAGCCCTTAAGAAAAAAAAAATCACCAAGACGACCAGCAACTCCCAAGCTTTAAGGTGCCTCTCCCTGCCCTGCAACTCTCGGCCACCTCGGTGCTGCTGGTGCCGGGTACTGAAGTTTCATGGGTAGCTGTATAAGGTTGTAAGTTACTGTAAGTTGTTGTAAGCCATTTAAGGTTGTAAGTTGCTGTAAGCTGCTACAAGTATCTCGGTTCATATACGTACCTCAAAAAGCAGGGTATGGCCAGGTAGAGCTATGGCCTATGGCAAATGTGCAGGATGATGTAACTTAGAACCTGACCACGAAACTCGGGGTTCCAATGTATGACCCTCCTGGGTTTCGGGTTTAGGGGTTAGGGTTTAGGGTTTAGGGAGGTTAGTGAGTGTAGGGATGCTCGGGTTGAGGGAGAGGCTTGATCAGGGGTTTAGATCCGAGAATGTTAGATCGCAATCCTGTGCACTTGTCTTGGACGCGATTGTGAGAAAGAGACTAAGTGTCGGCACCGAATCCGTGTCGGCTGCTTTCCCCACCTCCAATACCAATAAAGCATGCTGCCAGGCCCTTCCGCGACCAGTACTTATGCACTTGCCTGGCCTTCGTCAAGTCATGGCCGAAAGGCGGGTGAGAACACGTATCCTGACAAACTCTCGGCACTCATATTGCCTTAGCTGGTATTCACGCATGAGTGGTTGCATCCAGGTGACATCCCGTTGCACTTTGTCTTGTCATGTCGGAGTGCAGCTCTTCGTTTCGAGCGTCAGCAGACGTTGTGGTAGGAAGAATCACAAGACAGAAAACTGTAGCACAACTGTGTCCAAGGTGAAGTGCTTTTCTTGTGGGGAACTGGGACACATCAGTGCGCATTGCAGTAAAGCCTACGGCCCAGTTTCATCCTCTGGAAAGAGAAAGCAAGGAGAAAAGAACGAGGAAAAAATCTAGGGTTTTGAGTTTAGGGTTTAGGGTTCAGCATCTCATGTCCAAGCCTTCATTAGTGAAGCAGCTTGTCAATCATTGGGGAGTTACGGAGAGCTTGATCTGGATAGTGACACGTTCTGGCGCAGGTGGCCAGCCTTGGAATGCACAGACCGAGATTTTCCGGCAACCGTCACGGAGGGTGCCACAACCACCAAGGTCTATGTGCCCCGGCTCCTTAAAGAGTGCTTGCCGTTTTGTGGGGCTCCTCCCTTCCATCGGCTCCTTTCAGCTGAAAGGTTCGAAGCCAGATTTCACGTCTTGAAGGAATGATCGGAGGTCGGGAATCTGACCGCGCAGCCACGATGTACCACTAGCAGTGTACGCATGATATTGCTATTACTTTGACTTCTTATTGAAGTGTTCTTGGTGTCTGTCACTTGCCATCGGCTTCGCCGTCCATATTGCCTTTCCTATGGCTTTTGCGATTGCGCATACTACTAGACTACTATTACCGTTGCGATTGCTCTCATTACCTTTACCCCACTACCAGTACAAATTGCCTTTCAACCATTACCATTTCTCACTATTCCTGCTTCTATGTCTACCGGCATTCGTATTGCTGGTACGAGTGGTACTCCTGCTACGATTATTACCATTACTGTCACTGTGATACCATCTCACAAACTAACGATGACTGTGACCATTTCATGGCAAAAGCCACTGCTGCTATTGCTACAGCTACTACTTTCTATTATCATCACTATGCAAGCACCAATACTTTCGTCTTTTCATGTGTGCAAGGGCGAGCACAATTCACAAAACTCTGCATAGCGACGCGACGGGAAGGGCTTGAAGAGCGACACCCCTAAGTTGCGCGGCGTTGTGGCGATGACACTACTGGCTTTTGGGTTTCCATTTGCCACCAGACCGACATCCGAAGCACCCCTTCAGCACTATTGAAGCTGAGAAGACCATACTAGACAGCTAAATAGTTGCTCCTACGCGGTCATGCCACGTTGCAAGCAGGAACGAAAGGTATGGCATTTTCGAGTATATGTGGTCGCGGCATGGAGCCCCAAAGCGCCCCCACTCCCCTTTGGCATCGTGCCTTTGCCGTCTCGGGCTTCAAGGGCGGGAGTCCAAGGCATCTGGCCCGATTTACGCTAGTATACTCCAGTAGGGTAAGTTTAGGGCTTCGGAATTTACAGGGTTTAGGGTTTAACAACTCAGGCCATCTACCAAGATGCCTGGTGGGTGAGCAAGCTGGACCTGTTACGGGGAGTCCGTGAGAACTTAACGACCGAGCCGCCGGTCGCCATCCACTACCACGATGGAGAGGCGGGAGTTTAGGGTTTGGGATTTAGGGTTTACGGGTTTACGGGTTTACGGGTTTACGGGTTTACGGGTTTAGGGTTCAGGGTTCTTCAGTGCTAGTGCTGTCGGAACCCAAGAATCGCATCTGGGATCCAGGGAAGCGTGGAAAGCTTGAGGGTTGACATCAGGCTCAGAAAACCTGCCCGCATGAATCTCACCCTGTGCGTTATTCCAACTTGGCAGTGAACTTGGCAGGTGCTGTGCCGCTCGGGCAACACAGATGTATCCAGGCTGCGTGCCTGGCGCCCCGCGCGTGAGGTGACGGCGCCCAGGAATCGGGGGAAACTTGAACGTGAGCCCGACTCGCCTCTGCCCAAAAAAGGGTTTAGGGTTTAGGGTTTAGGGTTACCGCATGCTGCAATTGAAATTCAGCTCTTGAGACAACATATCTTCGAGTCGCCAGATCTTCAGGCTTCTGGGTTCGGATGCCTTCCTCACCCGCTACGCGAAAGTTCCCAGTTGCCCCCCCACTACAAGCCTCCTAGGATAAGTTTCCCCTAAACCCTAAACTGTTACATTCGATAGAGCCGGAGAGAAATAGGGTTTGCATGGGCTTTACCAACATTTGCGAAAACAAACGACCCTTCTACACTTGTCCTTGCGTTGGCATGCACTTCCGCACGTTTCTTGCAGTCGTGATCTAGGAACAGTTTTATGTTCCATGCGGAGTGGTAGGTTTGCGCACATGATGGGGTGCGAAGCTGTCCGTCTCGAGGTGCCAAAGGGCGTTGCTGAATCCGCGTGCCGAGGCATGGAGGGCTGACACTGGAACTCGATTGTGCGGAGGTGGAAGCATTGAAGCACCTGCAAGACTGAGCAGACAAGAACCGAGTCATCCCTAAACCCTAAAACCCTAAAACCCTAAACCCTAAACCCTGAACCCTAAACCCTAAACCCTAAACCCTAAACCCGAAACCCATGCATATGGCACTGCAAGAATGGATTGAAGGCTAGGTCGTGTCAGGGCAAGGCCAGGACATGTAGTGCGGACTGTGTGGCCGTTGATTTCGTACGCTCCTCATCAGCAACAGGTCACCATCATGAGAATCCCCCAACTGCTTCTACTAGTACTAATATGAAGGGGAGGGGGAGGAGTCGTAGTCGTAGTCGTAGTCGTAGTCGTAGTCGTAGTAGTAGTAGTAGTAGTAGTAGTAGTAGTAGTAGTAGTAGTAGTAGTAGTAGTAGTAGTAGTAGTAGTAGTAGTAGTAGTAGTAGTAGTGTAGTAGTAGTAGTAGTAGTAGTAGTAGTAGTAGTAGTAGTAGTAGTAGTAGTAGTAGTAGTAGTAGTAGTAGTAGTAGTAGTAGTAGTAGTAGTAGTAGTAGTAGTAGTAGTAGTAGTAGTAGTAGTAGTAGTAGTAGTAGTAGTAGTAGTCGTAGTAGTAGTAGTAGTAGTAGTAGTAGTAGCAGTAGTAGTAGTAGTAGTAGTATAGTAGTAGAATCACTACTACTATTATGACAACGACCACGACGACGACTACGACGTCTACTGCGACGACGACTTTCTTCCGCCACGAACTACATAGCACTACCAACTGTTTACTGCTAACTATTGACTACCTGCCAGCTACTAGCTAATCGACCACGGCGGTGGTGACCATGAAGACGACTACTACTCACTACTGGCTACTAGTAGCTACTGTTGCTATTGCTATTGCTCTTGGTGCTGTCGTTGCTGTTAATCTCATGTTGTGCGTGAATGGATGCTGGTTGTTATCATCATTGCTTTTATCATTGCTATTGTTGTTGTTACTCTTGGTGTTTGTAATCAGTTGTTGTTTTTGCTCCTTTGCAGGTTTTGCAGGTGCAGACCCCAGCCCCGACATAAGAGATCCAAAACAGAGAGAGAGAGAGAGAGACCCCATTCAAGTGGCACTGCACAACAAGCGCTGCAGCTGTCCGCGCCTTCACAGGCGTGCTGCAGGTGTTCTACCGCCACTCGCAGAGCTGTCCTTCCAGCTTTCCGCCAGCCCGGCATCAATTTTTCACCGTCGAGGAAGCTGGGTCAGCTGTCGGCGTGGCCTCCTAGACGTACGACAGGTATGCATAGGCTTGGCTTGGCATGTGCTGAACGGACGATTGGAGTCCTCATTCCATCTGCCCACCCTAAAGCCAAACCCGAATCCCTAAACTGCCCATGCCGACAGCAACCGGGTTCAGGGCCGAATCCGAAAGACGTTGCTGGCTGCTCTTATCGTGGCCTTCCAAACGGTGCCGAAAAAGTGCCCCCCCCCCCCGCCCCCGCCCACCCTGTAATCAGACGAATCGACCAAAAACAGCCTCTGCAAACCCTATAAACCCCAGAAACCCTATAAACCCGAATCCCGATTAACTATACCCTTTGTCCGGCGCCAGGCGCTGTATGGACTTCTGGGCGGCCCTGGGCCGCAGGAGCTTGGCAGACCCGCTGACTCTGGCCGAAGGCGATGATGGTCTTAGTAGTAGAGTTTAGTTTAGGTTTTCGGGTTTCGGGAGGGTTTAGGGAGTTTAGGGTTCAGGTTTGGGGGTTAGGGTTTAGTTACAGCTCTCAAAGTTTGTTCACGAGATGTCTCTGCACCTCGAGGCCGTTCAGGCCGAGACTTGCGGCAGACGGTGCACCAGAAGCTTCTGGACATGTACCTTCGGTTGCACGGACTTCTCACCCTGAGGTAGGCTGTCGGTGGAACCTGAACTCAGAACCACGCTGGGGACAGCCTTCAGAAGTGAACCCGTTGAAAAAGAATACCCGGACAAGACAACTTACAACACCCCCTGCTGCAGCAGTTTTAAACGCTGTACTTTCGCAACTGCAGGAAGCATGCGGCCACAGCAAGAAATACAGATAATGCGTGCGTTAGGGTCCAAAATCTACAAATAATGCCTGCTGCGAACTTTTTCTTCAGTCAGATGGCACAGTGGGGTTGGCATTGCTGCGCTTCCCAATAACAAAGCTGAGCTTCTGCTGCCAAATCTGTGTAAATATGCATGTAGACATGTATTTGACCTGACCATGCTTCTTAAAAGAGGACATACATGAATATCTTAATTTCTTTATGGATGGAAGTACAAATACATAAAACGGTAGATATCTGTTTTATACTTCATTAGCATCATTTTTAAGCACTTGTTGTGTATGAAGTGCTCCTCATATCCTACAAGCACTTCTTTCTAGTGACACCCTTAATGTAGGGTGCACCACACCGAGCGGCTGACGATCTGTCCTTGGAGATTTAAGCTTGCCATCCTTCGATTTTAGGGTTTAGGGTTGGGGGATTTCGGGTCTAGGGCTTCGGGGTTAGGGTTCTTTTGCTTCAGCCTCCATTTTGCAGCCCGTGGCTGTGTAATCCTGGTGTTTTAGAACCCATTCCGATTCCATGAAGCCCGATTTTTGAGAAGTACTCATCAGTCCCTTGCGATGTCCGAATCTCTCAGCAAGATTTGAGGCACCGCGCTGACCTCCGCGCGCGAAACATTTCTGAGGACGCCTCATGTGTTGGCTCTTTATATGGGCCCTCTGGTCTTCTAGTTGGCCAAGCTCGCAGGTCGCACAGAATCCAAGAGTTTTAGGGTTTAGGGTTTAGGGTTTAGGGTTTAGGGTTTAGGGTTTAGGGTTTAGGGTTTAGGGTTTAGGGTTTAGGGTTTAGGGTTTAGGGTTTGGCTGACACTTTGGGTGGGGCAGGAGGTTTGTGAGTGCTCATGGAGCAAGCCACGAACCCATGCAGGAAGAGATTCAGCAAATTGCGGAGCCCATTGAGCTTGCCTACTCGGTGGCTTTCTCGCACCTCTGAGGGTCCAAGTGTGGACTTTGCAACCCCTAAACCCTGCTGTCGCAAGAGCTGAGGAGGATCCCTTGACCGTTACCTTCAACCTTGCTAAGTTCTTGATACAAACCCCAAGGATAAGTTCAAGGAGCTCTAGTTGGGCTCTCAAGCTCCAAGTGCAAGGCCTTTGGCCTTAGGGCCTCAGGGTTCAGGGTTGAAGGGAACAAGCTGCCTAGACTGAACGTAGCCGAGGTCTGGTACCACGAGGGCACCTTTCCTACAGGCCACAGTGGAGGGTACAGCGGCTCTTGTGGCTGAAGCCCTATTAGCCCAAAATTTAGCCCTGAACCCTAAACTCACACACTGAACCCCAAGGCCGAAAGGTTGCCTGATCCCTGAACCTCGCCCTTGAACCTCAAACCCTCAGATTATGATGTGTTTGGAGAAGCGCGGGGCAGGGAAACCGTCATTTCTTGTGTCGAAAGGGGGGGAAAGCTGAGGGAAGGGATGTGCAGCTTGAGGGCATGGCAGTGCTGAGGGGAGACTCAGTGTACCCTTCGCCCGTTACGCAGCCACCAACCCACACCGACATGAGCACACCCCCTGCCTTCTTGCGCACAAGCACCGCGACGCAGCATTGTGGATGCAAGTGGCCAAAGGCCTGTGTCAATCGAGGGTTGGTCAAGTATAGCTCTCTTTCCACTCAGCGGCGGGGCTGCGCTCCCTAAGGGAGCGTAGCCGCCTCCAGATTTTGAAGTGGCCTCCTAATATCGCTTAGTCGCTTAGCCGCTTGCCATGCACATGGAGTTTGCAGAACTCGAGACGCTGTGCATCCTGGGCCTCCAAGTCGTCACGGCGGCCGCTTTGGGTGCGGCCTTGGTGCACTCCATGTGGAACCGCCAGCTCCCAGAAGTGGTGTACCAGCTACAGCATGGCTTCTGCAACCTCCGAGCCCGCCTCAAGCAGCCAAACAAGCCGCTGCCTGGCAACGCCCGCGTTGAAGCGAAGTTTCTTGAGACTTTGTGCCGGCTTATGACCAACGGCTGCAGGGTCGTAGTGGTGGCTCTCTTTCTGAGGCTGCTGGCGATTCAGGGCCCGCTAATGAACAATGAACGCCATCAGCTCCAACCATCTCTGGACCTCTCCAACATCATCTCCTATCCCATCGTGCTATTTTTGGTTTTCTTCAACGCAAAGGTTATTTCAGGCCGGACCCTCGATGCGTGGTATGTCCTGCTGCAAGTGCTTTGCGTCCTCCCCTTGCTTTCGACTGCGCCGGAGGATGTCACCAGCGTCTCTCTCATCACTTTGCTGCCTCGGGTTCTGTTGGGCTTAATCTCGAGGCATGCATTTCTTTCCGTCTTGGGCAACGTGGTGCACTGGTTTCTGGCTGTTAGGCAGGTAGGGTTTCAGCTGCAGAGTGATACCGTCCTCGCACAGTCAGCAGAGCTCCTTCTCCTTTTCTCCGCCACATTCTCCATCCGCCACGCTCTGTATGAAATTGTAAGGATGAGTTTTGAGCTGAGCACAAGGACCATTGAGCTCTCAGCAGTTTCTGGATTGCTTCTCGGATACTGTGACGCGGTGGTGGAAGTTGACAAAGACCTGAGGCTCACGGACGACTCACGGCAGTTTTCCACATTGCTTCTGCATGGGCATGGCATGTCTGCTGGGAGTCTGGCCAACAACGATTTTCTCAGCTTCTTCCACCCTGACGACCGCGAACATATCCGGGTATCACTGGATTCGGAAACAGATAGCAGCACCAGCACACAGCCCCTGGCGCTGAATGCTCGCATGCAGGACTGCTTGGGAAACTTTGTGAAAGTGGAGATCTTGCACACCTCTTTCCAAAATGCCGATGGCCAGAAGTGCCGCCTTGTCGGGATGCGCGAGTTCCAAGACTTCAACTCTGTGGCTTTGCCTTTGCCAACAGACCCAGCCGCAGCTCCTTGGCCGAAATTAGGCTTCAGAGTAAGCCCGGCACCACAGATCCTCGTCTTACTCCCTTGGTTTAGCTTCTAACTTCTAAAGTGTCCATGGCATGAGTCCTGGCATGTGTAGATATACTTATAGGCAATGGAATCAACACCGGGCCTGAAGTGCAGAAGGGTCGCAGTGCGACTGACGCCTTCACCGAGGTGCGCTTGCCCCTGGCCCCCGTCGCCGATACTTCGGCTCCTCCCGAGGACTACTGAAAATTTGCCACTGTGCGACAGTTGCTTTGGTTACGTTGGTTTTGTCCCATTCCACTAAGCCACGGTTTCTATCAGTCCCTCTCTCCCTCTCCTCCTCCTCGCTTTCTCTCTCTCTCTCATTTCTCTCGTCTTTCTTGTCCTCTCTCTCTCTCTCTCTCCTTTCTCTCTTGTCTCGCGTCTCTCTCTCTCTCTCTCTGTTTTCCTGTCTCTCTCTCGCTCTTTTCGCTGTCTCTCTGCCTCTCTGCCTCTCTGCCTCTCTCTTTCTCTCTTTCTCTCTTTCTCTCTTTCTCTCTTTCTCTCTTTCTCTCCTTCTCTCCTTCTCTCCTTCTCTCCTTCTCTCCTTCTCTCCTTCTCTCCTTCTCTCCTTCTCTCCTTCTCTCCTTCTCTCCTTCTCTCCTTCTCTCCTTCTCTCCTTCTCTCCTTCTCTCCTTCTCTCCTTCTCTCTTTCCCTCTTTCTCTTTCTCTTTCTCTCGCTCTGTGGATCTTAGCGTTTTGGACCTCAAGGCTCTCACCGCATCACGGCACATGGAGGACACATGCTCCGTGGTGTTTGATGCCACATCATTCGACATCCTCTCCCTGTCCGGGCCCTTCAAGAAACTTTGCCGCTCAGTGGCAGCCACAGTGGGAAACCTCAAGCCCCCAATAAGGTGGACCGCATCCCACCCGTGATCAGCAATCAACAGGAAACGGCACTGGGAGGAGTCTGTGGAGAATAGTCGAAGAAATAGCAATCAGGTTTCGAGGCCCGCCAAAAGCAGGGGAATACACCCCTGCAGTGACAGCGACTGGAAATAGCCCCTGAACATATCCGGGAGCCCCTGAAAGGGTCAACGAGCGTTGGACAGATTGCTGCACGGCTTTCTCTAGCATTAAGACGTCGAGGCATTGGAAATGCTAGCCGAAGTTAAAATATGTAAAATACGGGGAAAATAGGAACAAAATAGGAAACCAAAGTAACAAATCGAGAATGCCTGGTTTTGGGAATAGGAAATACATAGGAAAAAATGGAAACAGAATAGGGTTGCGAGAAAAGCACCCGTTAAAAAACTAGTAAAAAATTAGTAAAAATTTGCAAAAAATAGCAAAAAAACAGACTTTTTGCTATTTTTCTATGTGTCATGTGTTTTCCCCTATTTCGGTTCCTATTATTTCCTATTTTTCCTATTTTTTTGGAACACACATTGAAACTTCCATTTCTATTTTTCCTAATTTTTTTACTAACTTTTTACTAATTTCATTTTTCCTGTTTTCCTATTTTTCCCCTATATTTTCCGTAATTTAAATATTCAAGCTTTTTGAGCATTTCCATATGCCTCGACGTCTTAACTCTAGCACACGCTGCACGCACTTTTTTGGCGTCACGCATCCCTTGATTTTTCAACCCCTGGGATAGGGGGTAAGGGGTACGGGCTGGAGCCCTTATAACACTTCAGGGGCAGGGGGAGGGGGGCCTTTAAGCTTCACTCAAGGGGAGAGAGGGGGGGCAGGGGGGGGGGGGGGGGGGGGGGTTAGGGGTCGCATTGGATGTTTAGGGTTTAGGGTTTAGGGTTTCGGGTTTAGGGTTTAGCTGTTTGGGCCCTGGGGCTGTGGGGGCTGTGGGGGCTGTGGGAGGTGGTTGGGGGTGGCGGCTTCGGTGGCGTAGTGTGTTTGGTCCTGTGGTCTAGATTCCCGTGTCCTTTCAAACTTTGAGAGTGCAAGGCTGCTTCTGAAAAAAAGTCAGACCACCTAGGCTTTCGGCTCAGGCAGGGTCTAAGCAGGTTGCGGTAGGGTTTAGATAGCAAATCATACTTCCGTATGTACAGATTCACACACGTCCTGTAAACCCCAAGCCCATCCCGAGCCCAAGCTCCAAACCCTAAACCCTAAACCCAACCCCCGTCCAACCCCAAAAAAATGTTAACAAATAAATCAGTACTGAGATATATATATATATATGTGTATACGAATATAATAATACCAAGAATACTAATTCTAATTCTAATTCGAATACTAACACTAATACTAATATTCATACGAATACTAATTCTAAGACTAATACTAATACTCATGGAAATAATAATCGCCATCACAACAATAACAATAATCATTTAATAGTAACAGTAGTAGTCGTGGTAGTAGTAGTAGTCGTCGTCGTCGTAGCAGTCGTCGTAGTAGTCGTCGTAGTAGTACTAGTAGTAGTAGTAGTAGTAGTAGTAGTAGTAGTAGTAGTAGTAGTAGTAGTAGTAGTAGTAGCAGTAGTAGTAGTAGTAGTAGTAGTAGTAGTAGTAGTAGTAGTAGTAGTGGCAGTCGTCGTAGTAGTAGTCGTAGTCGTAGTCGTAGTAGTCGTAGTAGTAGTAGTAGTAGTAGTAGTCGTAGTCGTAGTAGTAGTAGTAGTAGTAGTAGTAGTAGTAGTAGTAGTAGTAGTAGTAGTAGTAGTAGTAGGTAGTAGTAGTAGTAGCAGTAGCAGTAGCAGTAGCAGTAGTAGTAGTAGTAGTAGTAGTAGTAGTAGTAGCAGCAGCAGCAGCAGCAGTAGTAGTAGTAGTAGTAGTAGTAGTAGTAGTCGTCGCAGTAGTAGTAGTAGTAGTAGCAGCAGTAGTAGTAGTAGTAGTAGTAGTAGTAGCAGCAGCAGTAGTAGTAGTAGGAGTAGTAGTAGGAGTAGCAGTAGTAGCAGTAGTGCAGTAGCCATAGTAGCAGGAGTAGCAGTAGTATTAGTAGTAGGAGTAGTAGTAGTAGTACCAGCAGGAGTAGGAGGAGTAGTAGCAGCAGCAGTAGCAGTAGCAGTAGCAGTAGCAGTAGCAGTAGCACTAGCACTAGCACTAGCACTAGCACTAGCACTAGCACTAGCACTAGCAGCAGCAGTAGCAGCAGCAGTAGCAGTAGCAGTAGCAGTAGCAGTAGCAGTAGCAGTAGCAGTAGCAGTAGCAGTAGCAGTAGTAGTAGTAGTAGTAGTAGTAGTAGTAGTAGTAGTAGTAGTAGTAGTAGTAGTAGTAGTAGTAGTAGTAGCAGGAGTAGTAGTAGTAGTAGTAGTAGTAGTAGTAGTAGTAGTAGTAGTAGTAGTAGTAGTAGTAGTAGTAGTAGTAGTAGTAGTAGTAGTAGTAGTAGTAGTAGTAGTAGTAGTAGCAGCAGCAGCAGTAGTAGTAGTAGTAGAGTAGCAGTAGCAGTAGCAGTAGCAGTAGCAGTAGCAGTAGCAGTAGCAGTAGCAGTAGTAGTAGTAGTAGTAGTAGTAGTAGTAGTAGTAGTAGTAGTAGTAGTAGTAGTAGTAGTTGTAGTAGTAGTAGTAGTAGTAGTCGTAGTCGTAGTCGTAGTCGTAGTCGTAGTTGTAATAGTAGTCGTAGTAGTAGAGGTAGTAGTCGTCGTAGTAGTAGTAGTAGTAGTAGTAGTAGTAGTCGTAGCAGTAGTAGTAATACAACAATCATATTCATAGTAATCGTAGTAGTAGTACAAAAACAAAAAAAGTCTCAAGCCAAGGCCTGGAGCACGGGGCCGACGACATCTCCGAGGGCATGAGCATCTTCGACTTGTCTACAGGCTGGGGGGTTTAGGGTTTAGGGGTTCGAGTTTAGGGTTTGTCGGTTGCTCAACTGACAGGGTTCAAGTTTAGGTTAAGGGGGATTTAGGGTTTTGGTTGGAATTTTGGAGCTAAGTGCCCGTGACCTTAGGGCCATAGGATGACACAGAAAGCAGGGCCCTTGGCTCTTAATGGCTATAGCAGCTGGGGTACACTGGGTTGCTGGTGCACAGCTAAGTTGCCCGAGGAGTACGCAGCGAAATTCGTACCCTTAAACGGCAACTTCCTTTATGTTCCTGAACAGCAACCCGGACCCAGTTTAGGGTATGCGTGGGATACCGTGGGGTGGATTCAGAATACGTGGTGCCGGACACACACTCACACGACGAGGCATGCTCTCAAACTCAGCAGCAACCCTCACAGCGCTGCCGTGGTGGAAGGAAACCTTTGCAGAATTGCTCGTGAACACATGCGCTGATGTCGGGGGCCTGCGGCAGGTTAGAGGGGTGTGCCTTTTTGGGAACCTTATGACAGCAACATGCACGTTGCGATCCCACACGCGACGGCCGGAGCCTGCAGCTCTTTCGGAAGGTCTGCGCATGCTTGTGCGAAAGCGCTGTTCTGGCCCTGATTATGAGAAAGTAACACAGTTGCTGACCACCCGAACGTTTTGCGTAACATAGCAAGCTAGATGCCAATAGCAGGAATCCGGGTGGCCCTGTTTAGCTGCGGGGTATGAGGTAAACCCCTCAACTCGTTGTGCTTATCGAACCGTGCGTTGGCCCTCTCTGAGCAGGCAACGATCCTACTTCTCTTGCCGGCTACATCCAGACTGCTGTCAACGGGCTCGAGCCAGAGAAGATGGAAGGCTCGTACCGGTACTCTCAAGGGCCTGTTGAACTCTAAGATGCATAGAGCGAAGCATAGTGCAGCTTGGGGGTGAAGGAGCCTGAGGAGGTCTAAGAAACAATTTCCCGGTATGGGCCATAGGAAATATGTTGAGTTCGGTGCTACCCCAGGTGCACCCTAAGCTTAAACCCTTTTAAACCCTACCACACGGTGTGTTGATCTCAGTATCTATCCTGGATTCATGTCACGGTTTTTGCAAGTGGGCCTGTGGACTTTCTCAATTCTAAAGGCCCCGAGTAGAGGCGTGTGAGCCTGCGACCTTGGTTCGCGCAGTTTGAGCACCGGCATTTGCATTGAGCACCTTCAGGTGACTTGCTGGTCATTCGCGATCTGCAGCTCTTTGGAACGTGCAAAGTTGAGGCGACACTTCAGTTTCAGAGCCTCGGCTTTGTCTGTGAACACATGCATGCTGCCGATGCCTCTGGTCCTGGCCTTGCGCTCGAGCCACACACATACACACCAGGGGCTTTTGGCCGTTTGAGATTCGGAGTGCTAGCTAACAAGGCGCAGCAAACCCGAAACCCTAAGTCGTTGTTCTCCGAGCCGCAGATGCAGGGCGCCTACCAAAGACAAGACACGCACTAGTGGTCACAGTTTAGGGTGTTTTCTCCGGAAGCAGCGCCCGTGCCAAGAATCCATGAGACGACTTCTCTCGCAGCACTAAACCCTAAACCCTAAACCCTAAACCCTAAACCCTAAACCCTAAACCCTAAACCCTAAACCCTAAACCCTATAAACCCTAAACCCCCACAGCAGCTGTAGTTTCTGCGGTTTTCAGTCAAGGACGGACAAGATGCTGGATGCCATCATCGGCAGCTTGTGCATCAACCCGGCCCCTACGCCGACAATGACGCTCACCGCTAAGAATCTGGCAAAGCTAACTGCATCTTGGTTGAATCATGGGTTCAGGTTTAGGGTTTAGGGTTTCGGATTTAGGGTTTAGGGTTTCGGGTTTAGGGTTTAGGGTTTAGGGTCTGCAGACAGTACACTAAAAGCACCCTGTAGAGTCTGTGGCAGTGGGGGACAGATGGTTTGCACGTTTTCTCTACACAGCGGGCGTAAGAGCCAATTCCGAACATCCCCAACCTTTCGACCCCTATTACTTTAACGAAACCAATAGCTGCTGATCTAAACCACGTGTCCTCTTTGGCATCCTAAGCTACGGCTCTCATGTGTTTCGAGGGACATCGGCAGCGTTGCAGCTCGAAGGGAAGTCGTAGCTCGAAGAGCACGCGCAGTTCCCGCCCCTCGTTTGGGAGTTGTTGGGGTTTGGGGCTTGGGGGAATTTCGTGCTTTGCGGTAACCAAGTCGCTGGGTTTAGGGTTCAAGCTGGGGGAAATTTTGACCGTGATCTCCTTGTGTGGGGTGTACCAAGCCGATCCTCTAACAAGACTACAATGGCGTACGGCGGACACGGGCAACAGACAAAGGTTCAGCTTGGAGGGGGGGTGGGGTGCTTTGGAGGCCAATTGCCCCTGGTTGTTAAATTGCTTCCGAGCTGTGGTCGGATTCGGGATCGGATTCGGGGCTTCTGGCATTGTTGAGGGCCCTAAACCCTAAACCCCAGACCGCTAAGACCCTAAACTCTAAACCCAAGCAATGATGCGCAGAAATGACCCGCAGCTCGATCAAGAGTAGCCAAGACATCAAAGACAACGATCCAAAGCTTCAGCCCAGGTCCTAAAATTCAAAAGGCATGCTTTACCGACCCCAAACCCTAAGCCCGAAACCCTAAACCCTAAATCCCTGAGAAGGGTTCACCAGGTCGCCGCTTGAGTGGTGAGAGCGGCGAGCACGTTCGGCAGGGCAGCATTTTCGATCTCCGGAAGCAAGTGACAGCTTTATAGCCAGGCGCTTCGTCAACACACGCAAGTATGCACGCCTAGCTTGATGGCGTGGTTTTTCTGGCGGAGACGGTGCCAGAGAGCACTGCTCTGCGATCCTTCCTGGTGTTTTCACCTTGCTTGGAGAGCTTCTTGTCTTTGTGTTGACATATTCGGAGCGCGCCGGTTTGGGCACTACGGTCACGTGTCTGACACCAGTATTGCCCTGTCTGAGGCTGGCCGGAGTAAAATGTTATCTCTCTCTCGCTCTCTCTCTCTGACTGTCTCTCGCTCTCTCTCTCTGACTGTCTCTCGGTCTCTCTCTCTTTTCCGTTCTTTTCTTAAATTTATGTCTTTCTTTCGTGATTTTTGCCTTTATGTATTTCCGTCTAGTTTTGTTTTCTCTCCTCTCTCTCTCTCTCTCTCTCTCTCTGTCGCCTACTCGAAGCATGCAGGCCACCAAGGTTACCACACGGCTAGCAACCGCCAGTTCTCTCTGCCAGAGCAGACCAGTCTCGCTTTTTTAAGGCGGAGTTGTGGCCAGGCGTCCGGATGTGGTTCTCGATATTTGACATATGGAATCATATGGAGCTGACCTGAATAGCTTGGTTCCCGCGGAGGGAATTTGGGAATTCTGTTTGCCCTTAAAGAGATTCCCTGAGAAAGCGATAATTCGTTTATTCCTTCGCTACTTACCAGTAAAATGAAGGTTCGGGCCAGCTCCTCGTGATTTTCGCGCTTGGCGTAGCCTAGCAGTTGACCTTGCACCGTTTGAGCGGCGTGCTTGCAACACTTTGTGCCAGAGTCTATGCATCGTCCACGGTGGCAACCATTTGCTGTCAACTCTCGCAGAGACTCGCATGCTCGCACCTGCGTCTGGATCTTCGCACAAGGACCATCGAGCTCAGAGCATACCAGGTATATCAAGGCACAGCTACGCATTCTCGCCAGGGTTTGCCTGCAGCCCTCTCTTGGTACAGCACCGCATGATGTCAAACTCTAACATTCATCTGTCTTAGTATCAGGGGGAACATCCCCACAGGTTTTCCTCAATCACGCCATGGCACATGGTCATGTACTGCTGGCCGGCATCCTCCTTCTGCAGATCGTTACAGCACTTATTCTGGCCGCGAACCTCTACGCTTGCATGCGTCGGAAGGTGCCTCAGAGCATACTTTGGGCTGTGATGACGGTCTTTAAGCTTCGCGTGTGAAGGGCAGATGCCTGCATCTTATTTTAAAGCTTCCAAACCGTTTAAACCCTGCTATTCCCAGTAGATGAGCCCCATCAATCCCATCCACCCTATCAATCCTCTTACCCTTACTTCCTATAGCAACCCTCTTACCCCTTGCTTGAAAGCGTAGCCTGCCGGCGCAGGAGTTGCCCAAGCCTTTGCGGCTTCTACGGGCGGCCTACCTGCGATGCAAAGACCGACTCAGCGGAGACATCTCCAGAGTTGGAAGCTGCCTGGCAGCTTTAGGGCTTCAGGTCGGGATGTTCCCCCTCATACTAACAGTCCTTAATACACTAGTAGGGATTCAAATAGGCGTACTATAATCCCTATGGGGGACTGTCCGTATAAGGGGGAACATCCCAAGATTTAGGGTTTAATGCTTCAGGGCTTGGGGTTTCGGATTGAAGGGCCCCAGGGCGATTGTCCGTTCGCTTGTCGTTTGCTGTTTGGGTATGAGGGCTGAGGGCTGAGGGTTTATGCATGTTTGGGTTGGCATATTCTGTGCCAGCAGGGCCCTTCCTCAGAACCAGCATTCGTGCTGCACCCCCCAACAAAAGGAAGCCCAAGAGCCAGAAACCAAACTTCCTAAACCCTGTCAACTTACCTGGATCCCAATCTACCCAAATCAAAAATGAATCTACCCTTTGGTTTTGGGGCTAGCTACAGGCCATTGCTAGGTAAACCTGCCAAGCGTCTAAAGAAGGGAACCTTATACGGAGGGGATACTTGGGGGATACTTAGGTATACAGGGACTATATAAGGTATATATATATATATATATATATACTTATTTATATTTACATTTATACAGGGACTATATAAGGTATATATAAGGTATATACAGGGACTATAAAAGGTATACATAGGGGTGAAATAGGGGAATCTGAGGGTCACTTCTATAGGGGCCCCTCCTTTGACCCCTTGAACCCGAAACTGACTGAGGCGTGGACCAGAGAGTGGCTACAAAGTACCAGTTGGCTCTCTGCGATCTTTTGGCAGCCTGGCCTCGCGGGGTTGAGACATGAAGGTATTCTTGGGCATGCCTCACTTGTTCAGGGGATACTTTTAGTTTGTGAAGGGCATCTATCTATATGTATATGTATATGTATATGTATATGTATATGTATATGTATATGTATATGTATCTGAATATGTATATATGCGCTGTTTGAGGGTGTGTATGTATATACATATATTGTGTATATATATATATATACACACACGCACCTTTGTAAAGGTATAGGTTATACTCCCCAGGTAAACTTTATATCCCAGAGAAGACACTGCGAGCTGAAACCCGGCTTTCAGTTTTCGAAAGCTCCCTTTGGAAGAGCCCTGTTGGGGCCTCCACTCTTGAGGGCTTAAGGGATGTTTAGGGTTTCGTGCATTCCTTGGGGGTGTGTGTTAACCTGCCGGATCTGTTTCTTTGGGTTCGCCTTCTAGTCTTCTTGAAGAAGGTCGCAGGTAATGCCGAGCTGCAGGGCTGCAGCATCCGTTTTTTGCAATCATCTTCCGGTTTCTCGAAAAAATAGGCTCCACGGGCAGTGCTGCAGGTTGCTGGTGGCAAACTCATGGTGGTTGTGCTGTTTTTCCGATTGAGCCATGGCTGCAGACTTTCTGCCGGTGGCTGCTTGTGCAGTTGATGGCGGGATTGGGCAGCGATCGGAACAAAAACACCGTTGAAATGCATCAAGAAACGCTGCAATGCATGAATAGACATGTCATGCGAACAACGAAATCAGATGCCATGTTAAGATTAGATGAGGTAATGCCCGCGACACATGGAAAGAGAGCGAGAGAGGTTGAGAGAGAGAGAGAGAGAGCCCAGGCTCCAAAAAGTAAACATACGAATGGTACAGCAAGAGAGCTAGAACACCAATCTCAAGACAGAAGACTCGTGCGTCAACGAATTGCAGAAAAGCAAGCATCAGAAGCCATGATTCGTAGACACAGAATTTTACAATTAAAGACGACAGGGATACATGACATAGGTAAAGATGTTCGATGATTACCGAGCCATATCACTGGAGCAAGTCCAATCTGGGCATTCAATCGTGAGGCGTTTGACGCGCGAGCGTTTAGATGTTTGTGCATGTTCCTTATTGAAACATCGTGTCCGCCTCACCCAAATGCATCATGGTATCACTTGGTTGTAGTTGTTTAGATCGAAGCTTGGGGGAAAAATGCGAAGTGTACGACGACAATGAAGCCAAAGAAGAAAGTTGCACCAGACGCTCAATGTGATCTGCGCGTAAATGTGGTTCAGTCAGGAGTCCTACTGCGACTGTCACCTGTAGCTGCAACCCTCAAACGATCCTGATGTATGAAGCATGTCTTATTCAACAGATTATTCGGCACATTCGTACTATTGGAAACATTTTAAGTTTGGAATTGTTATTTACGGCTTCGGTTTGCAAAGGAGAGGTTGATGCATTCCCTGGTTGTTGAAGTTACGTGACACATGATCTGTGTGTTAGTTGCACCTCAAGAAGGCACTGGGTTTAGTTTCGCACTTGTGCGCTTTTCGCTGTAGCCAGCAGCATCAGTAGAAGCCTGCATGCAGTTGTATGAGTTCTATGGCCTGCGATGCTGAAAGATAGCCGGTTTAGGAGCTTGACCGGCTTTACCCAGGATGATCTTCCAGTTTCGCCTGATCACCAACGGTGATCATCTCCTCTCCCCCGCGCTGGTGCCTGGGCAGCCCTAAACCCTAAACCCTGAACCCCCTAATTTTAGGGTCAGGGTTTGGGGTTAGTTAGGGTTGAAGTTCTTGTAGGGGTGTAACAATGACACCCCTCCCGTCACCCCCACAAGCAAGTGAACATTACCATAATCACCTTACGGCGAAAACACACCCCACGATTCCATGAATAAATCTATTGAATTACACCAGCGAAGACCCAGCCAACATGGCGGGAGAGAATGAGAGACAAAGGGATACACAAACCACCGGAAACCCGGCAGGCAGGGTCTTGATAGCCCCAACCGTCTGTTGTTCGGGGAAAAAATTGGAACAAAAGAGGAAGGGATGAGCTCAATACAAATTCGGTTAGGGTTTAGTGTTTCAGGCCACTGAGCTTCTGAAGCCCTGCTCTAAATCACTGACCTGAGACAGGTGGACTCCGAATGAATGTAAGAATCTTAGCAGATGTCAAACAAGAGTTCTAAGCAGTTAGATGATACGTGTATGCAGAGAGCTGGAAGTAAGAAGTTAGAGATCTGAACCATGACTCTGGAGTGATGCAGACCAAAGAAGCCCTGAATGTGGGGACCTGCGAGGATGTGTCCAGTGTTGCTGCTTATGCGTCCACGCTGTTTATGGTCAGCTTCAGGCACGCCGGGGGTAGGGTTTAGGGTTTGGGGGTTATGGGGTTAGAGGTTTAGGGTTTAGGGTTTAGGGTTTAGGGTTTAGGGTTTAGGGTTTAGGGTGCGGCCCGTTTCCCCCCACACCTTCCAAAGAATCACGCGCGTGTGCAGGCAGCTAGTCACCCCGCGAAGCCTCGACGCGTGGTATTTCCTGATGCAGAGCACCCTGGCATGCAGGGGTTGAAGAGAGCTGAGGGTCGGAGCTAAGTTGGTATTTTGGGTCTTTCCCAAAACAGGCTTCCCTCCCCCACATAAGGCAGGAACATAAGTTCCTATCTCCCCATCCCAAGCGCCTCTGTATGATGTATTCAGCACCATTGACATGTAAACTGTCCATCCGTACACAGAAGATCAAGCCTGGACCTAAGGCTTATGCGTGCTGCCAGTCGTGCTGACAGATCCTTCCAATCCTGACGACCTGGCACCTAGCCTGAAGCAACAAGGTTAATGACACGCTTGAGGTTTCTAAAGCTTAAACCTTTGCCCTTGTTATCCGAGTTGTTGAAATCCCGCGCCTCCTGATTTAGGCTCCTAGATTTTGACTTAAGCTTGTGCGAAACATAGCAGAAACACGTAGAAACTTTGCCATGGAGCAGAAGGAGCAGGATACCCTCGCATTGTGCTGGCTTGGGCCCTTGGGATGGGTGGTGCAAGTAGCTTATTATAATTTTTTCTTCTTCTTATTATTATTGTTATTGTTATTGTTATTTTATAATAATAATTATTATTAGTATTAGCATTATTATTATTCTAGCTTTTCCAAGCCGTCCTCATTCCGGTGCTGGTTAGGACAGCATGTACGTCCACGAAGTCAACTCGGATTTGAAAAATCGTTCCGGTGCTGTTTAGGACAGCATGTACGTCCATGAAGTCAACTCGGATTGAAAAAATGACGGCTGATTACAGGGAGGAGCGGTTTGAAGCTTGAAGTGGCTTCTTGGAAGGAAACTTTTTTGATGCATATAGTACCGCCTTGGCCTCTACAACACGGTACTAGTAAGGTCTGACAAAAAAAATCTCCAGAGCCCAAAATCCACGGTCCCAGGCGAGCATCTCGTTGATCACGCTTCTGCCGCGCTTTCTAGTTGGCCTGTGCCCCCGGCATGGGTGGTGCGCAGTCGCGGGAAACTTCCTCCACTGGCTTCTGGCTCTCCAGCAAGGTGGGTTTCGGAGCACCTTCGCTCCGCAGACGGCGGAATTTGGCATCCTGGTTGCCGGGATTTTGGCTGTCCGGCGGCAGATACACACCAGTGTGCGGACCAGCCTCGACCTCAAGACTCGAAGCTTGGAAGTGAGGGGGGTTTTTAGGGTTTAGGACCCCCCGCCAGCCGTTGTTCGGGGGATCTTGAAGGTGGGTCCTTAACATGGCAGAGTCGCTTCGGGATCCATCTCATATAAAGCTGTTTCTCAGGCTTAGGCGTATAATCTGCTTGAATGAGGCCGATTAGAACCATGGCATGAAGCTGAAAGCCCCTGAAGAAACCGCCTATAGGTGCCATGAACATCCTGGACCCAACAGCACAGGCTGTTCAAGATGCCATGGCCGGGCAAGAGCGGAAATCACGCAACATCGGACTTCGGTCCCTGACACAGGTTTCAGGTATCCCAAAAAGGGAACTGCCGGTGTTCAATGGGAGGTCTACCTGCGATTCCTCTGCCAAGGAACCATCGAACTGGAGGCCGTCTCCGGACTTCTCCTGGGCTTTTGCGACGCTGTAGTGGAGGCCAGAGCCGGCTAAAATTGAGGGATTGAGGTTTCCGGTGTGTTTCGGGTGCAGAGCCATCGTCTTCGAAAACGTTAGTAGGATCCATCCATGCGAAACCTTTCTGCCGGCTCCCAAGACAGCCTCCTAAATCCTAAACTCTTAACCCTAAACCCAGAACCCTGAACCCTTAACCCTTGAACCCCTTGTACCGAATCCTGGCAAAAGCCACCCGAGCCTGCGGGCTCACTGGGGTCGAGTTGGCCGGGACTGAGCTGAGAGCCATGTCTTGCCACTACCGGTGATCTCTGCCCAGCGGGCAAATCCAAACACTCCTGACTCTTCTCAAAGCTCCCCCAAAAGCTTGTATGCTAAACCCGACCGGGAATAACCATGTTTAGGGTTTAGGGTGTAGGGTTTAGGGTTTGGGGTTTACGGTTTAGGGTTTAGGAATAACCATAATGAACGACATTAAAGATCTTTTTAAAAAATGAGAGAAAAAAAGCAAACCTGCCGGAGTGAGAGCCGAGGTGGAGGAGGAGACGCTGAAGCTCACCGAGGACTCCCGGCAGCTGTCGACGATGCTCTTGCACGGGCCCCCGTGGCCGCATTCTGGAGTTTAGGGTTTAGGGTTTAGGGTTTAGGGGTCAGGGTTTAGGGTTTAGGGTTTAGGGGTTAGGGGTTGAGGGTTTCGGGCTCAGGTTTGAGGGGTGAGGGTGGAGGGTTGGATGGTTAATTTCCCAAAAGCCAGGGACCCTGGCTTCCGTCTGTGGCTAAAGGTTGAGATGCAGGGTTCAGGGATCTAACAACCTCACAACCCTTTCAGAGAAACAGTTTTGCAGATTCTTCGCGAACGTTTTGCAGATTTTTGCGCAGTTCGATTTTTAGGGCTGCAGATGTTTTGCGGGTGTTTTGAAGATGTTTTGCAGTGCTCCACTCCGACATTCCACAAATCTTCCCGACGCTAACGAACCCTTGGAGGGTTGGCCTGGAGGTCTAGGAGTTTCGGGTTTTTTCGTGTTTGTAGTCATGCTCCACAGCCTTTTGGTGACCGTTGCTGCTTTTTTCTTTTGCTGTTGCTGCACTCTGCATTTTTGGTTGTGTGCGAAGGGTGTTTTGGCGGCCGAAACCGTTCTTACTACAAAAGGCCTGCATATTTTGGGAATAGGGGGGGAGGCCACCGTAAAAGTCTGCAAGAGACTGGGTTTGCTGCATGGCCTCCTGTCCCAAGTCCGCTGTTTCAAGCGTAGGGTCAGTTCTGGGACTTTTTACCAGCCCATGTCCCACCTACACTTTCTAATGAGCGTGAGCCAGGGGAGGGTTACTTATAAGTAGATAGGACTCCCTGGCCGGTCGCGGAAGACCAGAGTTCCAGGCCACGAAAACCATTGCATCTTCGCATGGTCTTTGCATGCTCCAAGATTCTCCAAGACAACAGAAAAGCAAACAACACATCGAAAACACACACGGCCCCAAGTGACCCAGGTTCGTGTGGCCTGGGGAAGCCGTTTGGCGTAATAAGCACGTCGAGGCTGAGAGGTTGAGGTTGCCTGAGGTCGCACAAAACTCGCCCTGAAATGAATGTCGGCCACGATAGCATGCCGCAGAGCTCGGGGCGGCGAATGTAAAACCCTAAACCCTAATTAAGCCCTAAACCCTACAACCCTAAACCCTATAAACCCCGCCAAGAAGCTGGGTCCAGCTTCGACCTGAAATGCTTGCCCAGGCGACATTCGCGGAACGCGACCGCAATCATGTCCTTCACGCTGAGCACAATAAGCGTGCGCACACTTTTCGGGGGCAAACGAGGTTTTGGGGGCCTATAAAGCTCCCAAACCCGATGGCTTTGGCAGGCAGAGGTTGGGTTCCGGCGGCCTTGCCGGAAGGGACTTCCTTGAGTTCTTCTCGGAGGAGGCGAGGCTGAGAAGACCAGTCAGTGGTAAGCTTGGGGATGGTTGCTGGATCCTAGACGGAAGGAGCGAGAAATTTTGAGCTTCTGCTAGAGATGTGGTAAGGGCATGTATAAACATGGTCTTGAAGCTCTGTCCAGAAATCCTCGTCATGCAAGCATCACCATCGTCTGCCTACAGCCCTCCTGCGTTTTGGCCTCGAACTCATACGGACGCAGTCCATCGACCCCAGGCTAGTCTACTCAAACCCTAAACCTGAACCCTAAGCCCGCAGAGCAGGACCGCTCCCGCATCAAGGAGTCCCTTGGCTCTGGTAGCACGCGGTCTCAGACGCTGGCCATCAATGCTCGGATGCTGGACTCTCTCGGCCTCTTAGTCCGAATCAGGGCTGGGCCTCCCCAAAATAGGACTTTAGGGTTTAGGGGTTTAGGGTTTAGGGCGCTGTAAGGGGGGACCTTCATAATTACCCTGAAATCGGGACATGTACCTTCGTGGGCATATTTACTTGCCCGCTTGGAAGCTTTCTATAGGTTGCTCTAGGCAGCGAGGTTTAGGGGTTTAGTCGCTGTTGCCAGATACCAGCATTCCTGCCCAGGCAGCTACGTGAAGGTCGAGCTGTTGCACATCCAATTCCGCAACCCCGATGGCGATGGCCGCCGACTCATCGGCATGCGCGAGTTCCAGGAGACACCGGCAACCCCAAACCCCTAACCCCTAAACCCTAACTAAACTCTTACATGGCCGCCGTAAAGCCAAACGGAATAGGGCTTGGGTTTCAATGGCTCTCCAAGCTCCCACTGCACTGCAGCTCAGGCTCCCCAGCACACAGAACCCAAAAGCCCGAAAGCAGATCAACCCGAGATGGTCACTTCTCTAAAATTATGTCCCTTTTGGGGTTACCACTATAAGGCGGCCACGAGTACTTAGGGTACCCAAAAAGGGGCCATGATTTTGAGAGATGACCACGATCCTTTAGGAAGCCCGAAGCTTTCAGATGCTTAAGCACAAGGCATAGCACCCCAGAGTCTTCCCGCTCAGACCTGAAAGGGTCCTACAGTGCTCTTGAGGTTTAGGGCTTAGGGTTTGTAGGGGCTTAGGTTACAGGAGTTTTCAGGGCTCTTGCCATAAGCGTTTTAGTGCTCAAGTGCCCCAAGAGCCACCCAAACCCTACCAAGCCATCCTCGCCCCAAACCCTGAAAGCCCATAGCAACATGGATACTATTGTCCTCATGCTGTACGGCCCCTTATAAACCTTTTAAGCTCTAAACCCCTAAACCCCTAAACTGTAGTCCTCTTCGAAACGAAAACAAACAGGACCTTGCCTCGGTTGCCCCCGCAATGTCTTCCCAGCAAATGCTGCACTTGCGACACGAAGAGGTGGGGGGGGGGGGGGGGGGGGGAGGGGTGGGTGTTCCGTGGATTGAGGGGTATGCTTCGGGAAACAGAAGGGGTTTAGGAAGCCTAGGCTTTCATGGCATCCTACTCAAGGGTCTGAAGCTTCCGGGGCTTGTAGGGTTTCGGGCGCCTGGAGGGACTGAAGGTCTGGCCCATAAGGCTTTTGGGTGCTTTAAGGTGTCGAGCCCTTCAACGGAGGGGTTTAGGGTTTAGAGGCAGAAGGGCTTTGGACTTGCTGCTTTGGATATCTGGGTTACGGACATCTTGCGAAGTAGGGCGTACTTAGGGGTTTAGGTCCTTCTACTAACCGTCCTGAATAAGGATTAACGTTAGGGGTACTATTAAGGGCTGTTAGTATAAGGGGAAACATCCCAAGGTTTTGGGCTGAAGGAGGGCGGGCGGCAGGCCTAGACCCTACAAAGCCCAAACCCAAAGGCCCCTAAACCCTAAACCCAAACCCTAAACCCTAAAACCCTGACAGGTCCCTTTGGCGGTTCCTTTGGCGGTCTCAGCTGCCCAGGAGGAGGTGCGGTCTGGGATCCTCCTTCCGAGGGGCCTGGGAGATGAGGTTTTGGGATATTGAGGGTTTGGAATTGAATAAGAAAGGGGGGTGTTTGGGGTTCAGTTTGCCTCTTTGAGTGTGCCCTGATTCTTGGGGTCAGTACTATCATAGGAACCCGAAAACAACCCCATTTCGGGCTGGCCAGAGGCTTCCAATCTAGGCGACGCCTGCAATGCCGAGTCGCAGGATATCTTGCTTCAGACTGTGCTAGACTTGCGCACGCGGTTGCCCCGCCGAACGTGTCCATGAGAGTGAAAGCCGCAAATCCCGCTGAATCAGAGCAACCACCTGAACTCACCTGGAAGCTGCTCGGTGTTTGCATGTGGTTGTCAAAAGGCCACCAACGTGCAGAGGTGTCTCTCATGTTCGACGCCAACACTTTCGACATCCTTAGCGTGTCGAACGGCTTTCAAGCCCTGTGTGCCTCGGTGGGGCAGGCGCAGAGCCACTTCGTGTCAGTACACATGCTAGGAGCAAGAGCCATCGACAGCACCAGTCGTCGTCGTAGCCTCGCGAGAATACAGTATGGTCGTCGATGTCATCGCCGTACTGGAATTTGTCAAGGTAGACGAAGCAGCATACACAACAGCAAGAACTTGAACAAGACCACCACCAACAACAACAGTAACAACAACAGTATCAACAACGGTACGAGTAACAACAACAGTAGCAGAAACAACGACGGCAACAACAAGAGCAGCGACGACGACGACGACGACGACGACGACGACGACGACGACGACGACGACGACGACGACGACGACGACGACGACAATGCCGACGCCGACGCCGCTCCCGCCCCCGCCGACGACGACGACGACACAAGCACCAGTACTCGTACTAGTAGCAATAGCAGTAGCAGTAGTATTGGTGGCAGTGGTAGTCGTGGTCGCAGTCGTCGTCATAGCGGCAGCAGCAGTAGTAGCAGCAGTCGTACTCGCAGTCGTCAGTAGCAGCAGCAGAAGTAGCAGAGACAAGAGTAGCGCGACCAGCGGAAGAGGTAGTGAGCGTGGTAGCGGTAGAGGTAGTGTAGTCGTTTTGCTGCGAGGACGTCCGCCGGATTGTGTTGATTCAGTCACAAATGCAGTGGACTTTGTGGAGTCCTGTTGTTTACCTTCCCTTGCCTGCGCAGCCGGCTCGAAAGTATACCAGAAGACAGCAGCGACCGACCTTGGGCGTTTGCAGTCGTCGCAGGCGTTGGACTTTGAGGGGCTCAGCGTTTTTGACCTGTCCAAAGGGACGGGGCCAAGGTCCTTCAGCAGGCCAGAGCAGCCTTTTGCAAGAGATGTGTGAGCTTATCGGAGGTTTCTGCCTTCAAGGGTTTCGGTTTGCCGTCGATGCAAACTAGCAGCAACGCCTCATTGCACAGAACACGCAATGTCATGGGGTGTCTGTCATGCCCCTCAAGGCAGATGCAAGAGGCAATCCATGCCTATGACGAGAATCCGGAGCGATCGTTCACCTTAGCGGGTCTAGACTTGCTGGGAGCATGCCAGCTCGACGCGACTGTCACCTTCGCGTATCTGAGCTGCAGTATGCTGCAGTTTCAGAGGTCCACAACAGTCCAGAATGAGCATGTGCAGCATCTCCCTGCTTAATATAGGGGTCGGAATAATTGCTAGTAGTATTCCCTTAGGGTCCTACTATAATAGCCCCAAAAAACCTGTTCTAATTATTCAGGTCTCTACAGTAACTGCTAGACCGGAGCTTCCTTTGGCAAAAGCCGCCCCTGTTGCAGCAACCTCTGCCACTGCAGTTGCTGGAGTTGCCCTGCAGCTCAGGGAGGATTCGATTCTGAAGAGCCTCGTGGGAACGCTGACGGTAAATGTGTCTACCTCACCACCGATTCTTTGCTGATCTGTTTTCCTGCAGTGTGTGATGTTTGGGTTTGAGGTGCGGTTGGGGCGTTTACAGTTGATGCACATGTGGCGAGTTCTCTAAGTTACCATTTCTTTCGTGACCCTGAAGAAGTGAGCCGCCTTATAATAAGGACCCCAAAAGGGACCATATTTTAGAGAAGTGAGTATCTGCACAGCCTACTGAAATGAAAGCAGCACGTGGCGAGAACTGGTGTCCGGAGCCCGCGCCTACGTTAAGGGACTTGCTGCACGTGACTGCAACAAGCTTCGGCGGTGACACTCTCGGAACACGCTCGGAAATCGCGGGTTCCTCCCAGATGAATCACATGGGGCTTCACCAGCGGAATGTTAAATCGGAAAGTGGAATGTCAACGGTGATCCACATCCAAGCTGGTCGAACCGCTCGTCCTCTGCTGGTGGCGCCCTGTTTTATGCCCTGCTTTTTTGTGCACCTCCCCCACCCCCCGAGCAGTTGGAGCTAGACATGCTCCTCTTTTGACGGATGTCCCCTCCCTTCCGGATAACGAACGGGCTGGCCCTCCACCCCTTGGGAGGGTAATCTGGCCATTGATGTTACAAACTACGACGCCCGGAAAACTGGTCCTTAAAAAAGGTCTTGCCTGACCCCCTCCCCCCTCTGCCAACTCCCAAATACGAGGCACGTGCCTGAGTCCGCAAACATTGTCTTAATAGCATGAAGCCCCAGGTGTGTTTAGGCTGCCCATGGAATGCGGATATTTGTGCTGGCACTGCGTCGAGATTGGGCACTGAAGCGTCGTTGCCCAGGGCTCCGGGTTGCGACAACAATGGGTATGGCTTCGGGACCAAACTATTGCAATTTGGAAGATGAGGGCGGCCTCTTTAGCCTATCGGGCTTATCACCACAGAGGTGTAGGATAGGGATGTTATAGCTTGATGTGATTCGTGGGTGAGGGCTGCGTATGTCGGGAACGTCAGTGCTATAGGGACTTTGTTTCGGGTGTGACAGGGGCACACAGCCTTTCTTTTGCAGCCTGCTCTATATCCCCCTTGGGAATTGTCTTTCATTTTCTTATATAAAACCCAAGAGGATATTAGAAATATTATGTTTATTCAGGTTCGAAGGGGAGTATAGTGCTGTGTCCGTAGACCTCTTGGCCTTGTGATGCCTCACGGGCTGCCAAACGAGGCAGAGGTGCTTTGGCTCGCCGGCCTAGACATTGAAATGAGAGGTCCAAATACTCAAAGCCTATCAAAACCCTGAACCCTAAACCCTAAACCCTAAACCCCAAACCCTAAACCCCAGACTGTTTCTAGCATCTTCGCCACCCAGGACGCTCACGGAACGAAACTTGGCAATGCTGCAGGGCGGCTCTGGGCAAAGTTCGGGGCGACGCCATGGCCGTTCCTTGGCTGTAATTATAGGGTTTAGGGTTTAGGGTTTAGGGTTCAGGGTTCAGGGTTCAAGTTCAACTTTGAGCCTTGCTTAGAGGAACTAACATGCCTTCACGATTGGATACACGGTACGCAGGATTACTTTTTCTTAAGGGTATATCCCAAATCAAGATAGGAGTGCATTCCGATCAAGTGAGCTGTACGAAAGAAAGAAGGTATTGCGGAGAGTCCAGAAAGTCGACATGTATGATCCCAAGCACCCGAAAACCCGAAACCCGAAAACCCGAAAACCCTAAACCCTAAACCCTAAACCCTAGGAGGACCCAGAGGCTGCCGAAACAAACCCAGTCACATTTCACATTTCGCTCCTGCTAAATCTGGAACACCGGAAGCCTAAACCCAGTCGTCCCCAACCCCTATAAGCCGATCCGGTACTGAGTTCTGAGAACCAACGCCTGCGTCCCAGGGAGCCGAAGCAAAGCTTCGCGCGGAAGCTCGAGGGGGTCACGGACCTCGGGGTCATTGAGGTTTAAGGTTTAGGTTCAGGATTTATCAGGCGTAGGGCTCAGGACCTGGGTATGCCTTGATTGCGTTCCAGGTGCGCGGTTTAGGAGGTGCGCAGTTTGGGGTGAAGGTTCTCTGGAGGCGTGCTGTCGTCTAGGACAACATGTTGCGAACCATTAGCAGCCTGATGCTATACATCACAACTGAGAATTGAACACGGCATTCTGCAGCTGTGGCGCAGGAACAGCCAGCCACCCGCCACCAGCGCTCAAAGCGACTGCACGGCATGGGTTCAGTTTAGCAGGATGTTCAGTTTGGGGTAGTTAGAGCTCAGGGCTTTAGATGTTGAAGGAGGGCTTGGCCTTATGTGAGTGGTACCTCTGACGAGACAGTCGCGATTCAGTCGCCTGAAAGGGAGTGGTGTTTGTTGCGCTTCCACGAAAAGTCCCCGTTATGAGTCTTTCGGTTGCAAGATTTCAGACTCCATCAAGGCTGTTGCCTCCCAAGCCCGAAACCACTCCTGTAAAGATTCTTCCTCCTGTTTTCCTCCACCGCCCATGCAGCTAAACCCTAAACCCTAAACCCTAAACCCTAAACCCTAAACCCTAAACCCTAAACCCTAAACCCTGCCAAGGCAAGCAGGGAAGCATCCTCGCGCTTCGAACACCTACATTGTCGCTGTGATTGTGGGCGGTCTCTTTGATCGAGTTTGACCGCCGTACACTTGTACTCTGCATATTGGCGAGGCACCTGGCACACACGCTGCAAGTAGGTGCCCGCCATATGAGCAAGCGCCAAAACCCCCAGCCATTCAATTAAGTAAGGGGTGGACACGAATGCCCGAAACCCTGTAAAACGATGGGAACACTTGAAAAGCGACACCCCTAAGTTAATGAACCGTTGGGTGTGCTATAGCCTTGATTTTTCCCAAAGCGACACCTACAAACATCAAGCGTGGATAGTTGATGCTAAAACCCTGTAAACGATGGGAACACTTGAAAAGCGACACCCCTCATGTTGCGTCCATTAGCACCTCGAGCCGGTTTTGGCAGTCGCTCATATGCTTCTCAATCGAATTTTCAAACTGTGCGGTTTCATCTTCCGGTCCTGTGCGTGATTTGCGAGATGAACAGGATTGCTGGGACCCGGAAGTTCGCCTGACGTGTTTAGACAAGCAGCTGATCGAAGAGCGATAAAATGAAAAAGGGGCCACGCCAATCGGTTGTTGGAGCCTGGCGCGCTAAGCTCACCGCGGACCCGCCCTCTATATCCCTGGGTAACCCAGTGGTGCCCATTTCCCTTTTTTTGGTTCAGATTCCCGTACAAAGAACCAAACATGCAGCGCGAACCCGCGTGGATCCATTAAGAATTGGACTCGCATGATCAAGCCTATAAAGGACTATAAGGGACCCTGCAATGTCAAGGGATTTAGGGTCTATAGAATCCCGGGAATGCGACGACCCTTGTTTTTAGTCATCTCAACATATCCCAATGGTGTACGCAAGTTGTTCGAGCTAGGCTCCTATGCTTCGCTGCTCTATGGAGCTTAGCCTTGTAGTACTGCCGATGCTCTTGGCAGCCCCAAAACCCCCCAAAACCCCCCCAAAAAAAACCCAAAACCCAAAAAAAAAACCAAAGCCCCCAAAACCCCCAAAGCCCCCAAAAGCCCCCAAATAAAACCCCCAAAGCCCCCGAAACCCCTCCAAGCTTGCTGAATACAAATGTCCAGGTGACCCTGGCATGCTGACGGGACCTCAAGACTTAATCTACGATCCAGTGAAGGCCTCGGTGAAGCTGAGACACGCCGGTTTAGGGTTTAGGGTTTAGGGTTTAGGGTTTAGGGTTTAGGGTTTAGGGTTTAGGGTTTAGGGTTTAGGGTTTAGGGTTTAGGGTTTAGCGTTCTCTGCAGCGGCGCCCCAATCCACAAAGAGAAAGCTGCCCATGCAACTTACGGCTGCGAGTTTTTGTATATACACATGCCTCTGTGGGTGTACATAAATAAATAAATATATATATATATACACATATACATATATATATATATATATATGCATACCTATGGTAAGCCCCTGCTAGAACCAACCTCGATCAATATGTGGACAGAAGTTGTCCGGGCCCGTCGGTACTTAGAATATTGCGGCCCAGAGGATAGACTTTACTTGATTTACAGTCGAACACCCCCCACCTCCCCCCACCCCCACGGATCTAAGATTCCAGATTCAAGATGCCTGCAAAAAGTTTCTGGGAGCAGCTTGAATCTTGGATCTTGCGTCTGCGCGGGAAGGGGGGGGGGGGGGGGGACTTTAAAGTCACTTTCAAGTCGCCGCCCCCCCCCCCCCCCCCCACCCTTTCCGGGATCCCGATTTCGCTACAAGAACCCGACATCTCAGGGATGTGGCCTCCACAGACCCGCCGGACGAGTCCTCAAACTTCAAAGTGCCCCCCAACCCCAGGTTCAAGATTCAAGATGCCTCCAAAATATTTTCTGGGAGCAGCTTGAATCTTAAAATTTGGGATCCCGAGCCCCAGGCTGCGGTTTGGGGTTCTAGCGACTTTTCGTGGGCCCTCAACCCTATGTAACCCCCACCCAAGCCGCGAGCCAAGCTCTGATATAGGCAGGACCCCAAATTCGGGGGCCTGTTTATGTTGGGGGCCCTTTTTTAATAGGGATTCTAGAACCCCTCTACTCGGAAACGCCCGTGCAGGGGCCTATCTAATTGTCATGGGCATGTTGTGTAGTTCATTTTGTATCGAAAGGGGCATCATGATGGGATACTATTCGTAGGTAGGCTCCGGTCTTTCCGTGCTGCCTAGACCCAGGCCAAAGGCTTTCCGGCAAGCTGCGGGGTGACCTCCCCGAAGGCTGGCAAAGTCGATCAAGTTCTTCCGGGCACCCTAAGGTTCCAAAAAACTCGGGCGACGAGCGCACGCGCGTGTGCGCGTGCGCTCACGAGACGCAGAAGCTCAGCCGCTGCACGCGCTTTGGGGGCATATTGTATAAGCCGCACAGTGTAAAATTCCATGAGGAAGATGTTTTGTTCGGGTTTAGCCAATGGCCGAGGTTTGAACCCCCAAAAGCCTTTCAAACATAGGAATACCCAGGAAGCCGATGCTGCTTCGCCCAGTTCGGCAGGCCTTTGACGACAGAGTGCAGGGAGTTGGAGAGTTCGGGCATGTGGCGCCGGAAGCTCAGGGCATTTGTAGCTGCGACATTAATTTCCAGGCCACAACGTATGAAGTTGATGTTTTAGTGGGGTTGAACAAGGAGATGGAGAACATTGTTCATGCAGATGGCATATGGACATGGTGGATCAGGATTTACGGACTCATTGGATCTGCTCAGTTTTCCGCCATCTACCAATTTACCTTGTCTTGCATGATCTTTGCTTAGCGGCATGCATCAACCCACCAAGAGAAAGCGAGAAGTGTGCACTGCATGTGTATAGCAGCGTCCTCCTCCCAGTTCAACATGAAACAGCCTGAGGTGATTGCAAAACTAAAGCGCAGCAACAACGCCCAAATCTGTGAAGGCCTCTAAAATCACGAGAGCTAACTCTCTACAACCTGCCATACTAAAGCCTTCCCCTGGCGCAAGAGCCCTAACTATTCATCCAACAGCTTTCAACCCCAAAACCCTCAAATGCAAGTCCCTAAACCACGAAACATCAAACCCTAAACTCCAAACCCCCAACCCTAAGCCCAAAACCCTAAACCTCAAACCCTGAAAGCCCCAAAACAAAACCGAGAGCCTTGCAGGCCAGGCCTCCACGTGGTGAACAATGACTTCGCCGCGGCCGAAAGGCCTGGGCCCCCAGGTTTGAGGTTTGAGCGAGATTTGAAAGTTTGGTTTCGGGATGTTAGGGCTTAGGCCTTAGGGCCTCAGGGTGGGGGGTTCAGGGTACTTGGGGCCATAAGAGAGTTGTAGTTGGCTGCAAAATCTGGGGGTGCTTGCTGACCTACTGATAGCTTGGGGGTTAAGCCGAAAGGTCAAGAGTCTAGGGTTTGGGGCTGCGTCTAAGGATATTGTGGTGAGGGCTCTTGGGGCAGGTAATTTGCTGGGTTCGCCCGCCCGCAAGCTGTACGCATGTCAACCATGTTCCGTGGTATAGCCCAACCCTAAACCCTAAACCCTAAACCCTAAACCCTAAACCCTAAACCCTAAACCCTGATCAATCCAAACGAAGGTCTGCTTGGCACGGCCCTTGGGCCGAGCAGCCCTTGCTCGCTGCAGAGCGGCTGCTGGCCAAGGCGTGGCCAAAGGGAGAAGTGAAAGATGGAGTTGGATTTACATGGTTATTATTTGTTGCTGGGGAGTGGGGCTAAAGGGCTGAAGACTTCAGGGTTTTTGAGCCTGTGTTTTCTCATTTCAGCTGCCGGCAAGTCCTGAAGCCTTGATCCCCGCAGCCCAATATCTTGCAGGCCTTCCAGCTGGGGCGTCCTGCTCGCTCCTCAGAATGGTGCCTTCTCACACAATACTATACGTGGAACCTGGCAGCTTGCGCACATGGCAGGAGTGGCTCAATGAGACCTACTACAAGCGCCACATTCTTGCTTGGCAAGGCGAAGGCAACGGCAGCACAGCTTCCCCCTTGCACTCTTACTGTTGTGAAAGCCAGTACCACACTCCTGGCTGCTGCCAGTAGGTTGTGAAACAGAAGCACTCAGTGTTGAAACTATAGGCAGCATGGTCCAGTCTACTACTGCCTCGTGGCCTTGTGATTGCTGTACACGCCGGCAACGCGAGGCGCTGCATGTTAAGCACGTTTGGCGATGGCTCTGCCAGGCGTCGAGGTCAGTAGCTATGTGTGATGGCGAGAGAAGACTTCCAGGACAGCACCCTTCCCACTTTTCACTCAGTAAGGCTGCCGCGGTTCGACGAAAGTCAGTCCTAGCTTCCCAACATCTAGCTTCCCAACATCCGCAACCGACAGCCAATAAGTGATCAGCATGTGCGAGTGCAAGGGGCTTACAGAGAAGCGCCGAAAGCAACGTTGCTAGGCTTCTGTGACCTTGCAACCTGCTCTGGTCATTGTTTCTGCAGGACAGAGACGACGACCTGGAGGAAGATGCCGTGACTCGCAAGAGAGAGAAAAAACGGACTTGGCGTCGTCCATGTGCCTGCGAATCTCTGTCCTGTGCACGACTTCTTCACTTCTCAGCACTTCAGCACTTCCAGGTATCCTGCGGCCATGTACGAAGCTATGCTTACTCTCTGTGGCTACGATTGTCCTTATTTGCATTACTCTCCCCTTCATCCTTTTGCAGGCAGCACAGAAGGTGAAGGTGCCCGATGCGCCAACTACGCACGAGGCGGCCGTCGCGCTTTTCAAAAACCACTCTTGGAGTTCACAGAACAGGTTCCTGCATCATGCATCAGTCTCTTTTTGCTGGTGCATCCACATGGCTTCTTCCCAAGAGAGAGGTCCTCTTGGTCCTTACGCTACTGTCTGTGCTGATCTGTTCATCCTGTTTCTTTGGGCACTGGGCTTGAGAGCTTTGGCTTGAGTGTTCTTCATGCCTACAGGGCGCGCCGGTCGTCGTGGAGGACCGACTCTATCAGAGCATGATGAGCCTCACACTGAGCTTTTTTCTCTGCAGGTGCGAAGCGGATGGGGTCATTGCTTCCCATGCTAAGCCGAAACCTCTAAGCCCCAGAATCTACAAGGCTCTGTGGATCAAGCCTACCACGACGTCCCTCTTTTTCTCCATTGCCTTACGGAGCAGGCAGGCAGCAGGGTTTTGGGTTTCGAGTTTAGGGTGCAAGGTTTGGTTTCTTCCCGGCCGTGCTGTCGCGTGGTCAGGTCGAGCGGACGCTCGGCGGCGACGCGCAACAGAAAGAGGCTTTGGTCTTGTGCACCCGCGAGAAGATTGGGGTAGCACCCACTTTTGCGAGCGCGGAGTTTGGAGCACAGCGTGCTCGGCGCATGAGTGCTCAGAATTTCATGAGGCGGCTCCTGGTTCCAAGCTTTCCTGGGTTCCCTAAGAGGATGTGTTGGGCATCTCAGCTTGACTTCTGAACAGGACCAGATTGCCCTCCAGGGACTCGAGGACAGCTACGATGTCGTTCTTGTAATCGTGGGCTTACCAGACTCGGTCAGCATTGAACACTCATTCTTGAAGACCGAAAACTGCAGTCTGAGTGAGATAACTGGCGTGGCCCCCCGAAGATCCCAGGCCATCTTTGGCTGCCTCCGCCATACATTATGGACCCGAACATAGGTCCCACACCCTATAAACCTTAACCCGGCAGGAGTACTTGTCTGCGGCGTTTGACGACGCCATTTGTGAGGGCACTGCGCCTGGGAGGCTTGCTTAAGGGTTTGGGTTTGTCGGGCTTAGGGAAATGGCCAGCTAGTTTTGAGGCTTCCGCGAGGTCGGGGTTAAGTCTTACAGGCTCCGAGAGGTTTGGGTACTTACTGACACCAATCCTGAACTTGCAATGTGGGCTTCTGGTCCCATGGGCAGAGTTGAGCTTGATTTTATTAGGGGTCTCTTATTATCGTAAACCCTAAACCCTAAACTACCCTAAGCCCTAAGCCCTAACCCCTAAGCCCAAAGCCCTAAGCCCTAAACCTGATCTCTTGCAGGCCTTCGGCTCCACCGATGGATGCAGAGCCGGGCACTCACCTCGCAAGCGCTGGCTTTGAGAAGCAGCGATGTTGGTCCCCTTTTGGTCCTTTCAGGTCTCGGTTTAAGACGGCCCCCGACATTTGGGGATTCTGGGCAGTGCTCAAGAGGGATCCTAAGTTAAAGAGCTGAGCATCAGGGTATAGTTTCCTGAGGACGTACCTGCAGGCGACTTTCAACGAATAGGTCGCCATTGCACATGACGCCCCTCCTCAGGGCTTGGGCCTCTGGATTCAGGATTTTGGGTTTACGGACCCTAGATTCCCTAGATGGTGGTTTATGAAAATGAGGGACCCCTAATATACACCCCCAAAGATCAGGATCTCCTGATAATAAGGACCCCAGTAGCCCTAGACCGGCAGATTCTTGCGTCACGCCTTGCACTCTGCTCCAAGATCTCCAACGGAATGCGTCACGGGAATTCCGGGCTCTGGGCCCCTGCTTCAGCTACCTGGTGGCAGGACGAAGCAGGTTTGGGGTTTAGGGAGGGTGTGGTTTGAGGTTTAGGTTTGTCCGTGCGCAACTGGGCGGTCCTTCATGACATCCATGGTGCTGCATTTGGCAACTATGCTAGTCGCCTTCCTTATCAGAGGCATCCCTGTTCAAACGATCATCGAAGACGGTCTCTCAATTCTGGTTTCCACAATTTGCTCCTGCTACACCCTAAGTCACTGCAGGTACGACTGCAACTGGCACAACCACCGAAATCTAGCATGCATAATGTGTTTGGTGGGGGGGGGGGGGGGAGGGGGGCGGCTTAAAAAGTGGAAATCAAGAGAACGGTAGACTCTTGACTCTTGTGGCAGTGACAACGACTCTCAGCATCTCACTTCTAGGCTTCGGATGCAACAGTGATGCAACCAGGTTCCTGGACCGTGCTGCGTGTCGACATCGGCAGGGGCCCAAGCTGCAAGATCCCAGGGCGTTTTTTCAATGTTTTCATGAAAAGGACCGGCTCTTTCAGAGGTTCAGGGTCAGTGGTTAGATCGAGGGCCTCTTCAGCCAATAGAAACCAGGACTGCGAAACAGGATTCTGCTGCAGAAACCGGCGGCCACCGAAACAGAAACCGATGCTCAGAGCTGGTGTCTTGTCAGTTTATGGGTGTGGGTGATCCTTCATGCATCTGTCTCTTCCTTTTACCCCAATTACGAAAGTTCATGGATTCCCTTTGAGGAGCACGTCACATGCCAATGCCTCGGCCATCTTACCACAGGTTGATGAAGCAAGGGTGGGGCAAGAGGGCGGAAAGAGAACACGGCCTGGGGCACACGTTGTCTACCAGAATCGTGCATTCTCCGCACAGGATCAGAGGGTTCCGCTACGAATCGTTTCGTTCCAAACATGAGTCAGCTGGTTGCGAAATAGCGTTTCAGTTCCACGCCCGAGTCGCGCGCTGGGAGTGCTTCATGCGGAAGTTATCACGGGCATGTGTATGGAGTTCTCTGGCGTGACAACACCTCTACGAGCGCTCTTTTGACATTATTACTAGCTGCGAATGCACAAAGCTCACTTGACTTGATTTTTGTCCAGGCCTTTCTGGCGAAGGTCGGCGGAAAACACAAAAACTCAAGACCAACAAAAAAGAGAAAGAATGTTCAGGAGTTTTGGAGAAGATTTCTAATAAGTTTCGGATTTTGGCTCTATATTGCATCAGATCTCACTTTGAACTTCTTCCAGGCCTTCCTGGTTACGTCCGGAAAGCAGAAAAACTCAAGACTGTTGTTTTTAATCTGAGCCTTCCCCGTTCATAGCTGCAAAGATGTTTTAAGCTGGAGGCTCCGGAGTCAAGCAATTGTTCTCCCCTCCTTCAGGAGCCTTAGATTTCAAACGCAAAAGAGCAGCGTATCCATCGGGTGCTTATCGGGGTTTGAGGAAGAGGGCCAGGACTGAGTTCGAACCCCAGAACTGACCGCGTTCCCATGTACAGCGGCCAATCGGGCACAACTTTCCGGGAACGTGTATCCCTCCAGGCGCGGTCCTGGAGCGCAGCTCGAGGGGCAGCCGGTGCTCGCCCGGGGTTCCCAGCCTTTCCGGGCTTAGGGAGCTTGAGCTTCAAGTTTCTTAGGAAGGTGGGGGGGGGGGGGTGCCTGCAATTTGGCTGTCAACACAGCTAAACCCGTAAATGCTAATCTCTACATCCCCAAGCCCTACCTTCCCCAAAAGAACCCGGAACCCTAAGTCTAGGTTGTTTGGGCTGTAGTCCCCATGCGTGCGCCCAGGCCAGGTGTGCTCTGGGGAGTCGACCCTTACTACTGCAGGGGGATGCGGTTTTGGGAGTTTCCTTTCATCCGAAGCGAAACGAAACTGCAATACGAAACTCCCTGAGTCCCCAAACCCTCCCTGAAGCCTAGAATCCTAAGGGTTTGCTAATGTACTAAGAGCACGGAGACGAGCCCAGTTCCAAGGCCGCCGTGCACGAGGTCCTGGGCAAGGCCGCAGTGGCTTGAAGATGTTTTGGGCTATAGTAGGTTGTTCCTTTTGGGAGTCAGGGCTTTCGGGCTGTGGGGCGGGCCCCATGTCTTGTTTGATGGTGCCTCGTCTTTGTTCTGCTGCGGCCGTATCCCAGAATCCTAAAACGCTAAACCCTAAACCCTAAACTCTAAACCCTAGACCCTAAACCCTAAACCCTAAACCCCAACAACATCGAAATGTTTCTTGGCATGCTCGCTTCGTGGCTTCTCAGCTTCTCGGCTTCCTGGGGCTTGGCTTGGCTTGGCTTTGCTTGATTTCCTCGCTGCTTTCTGGTACGGCTTGGCTTTCCATGGGAGTTCTTATCGAGGAAGAGCCCCACTCCCACCACACCCTCAAACATGTAACAGACCTTTTTTTTGGCATTCCCCAAGACCGCTGTAAACATCCCTGAGCCTCATTAAAGCTCATTCGAACGAAGTTCATACATTCCGAAAATCTCCTGCTTTCACCTGTGTTGAACCCCCTTAAAACTTAAAACCTGAATGCCTACTGCCTCAACAGCCACAAAACCTGCTTAAGCGCACAGGTCCTTATTTTGTTCTCGCAGGCACCTTAAGAATGATGAACAGCATCTCGAGGCTTGATCAAGCCAGTTTAGGGTTTAGGGTTTAGGGTTTAGGGTTTAGGGTTTAGGGTTTAGGGTTTAGGGTTTAGGGTTTAGGGTTTAGGGTTTAGGGTTTAGGGCATGCTCAACACCTTCTTGTGATCAGCTTTACTTGTAAAGCCCTCTTGCCGCCTCCTTAAGCCTGCTTGAAGCCTTCTTACAATGTTTCTTTCCGCCTGTTTTGCAATAAACCGTTTTAGAACCCTGTTCCGAATGCGCCTGAGACCATCTTAACAGACTTCTGACAACCTTATGAAATGCCCGGCAGTTCCGTCCAGCCTGTGAACAGATCATCACCCCCAAGCCGTAAGAACCCAAGAGCACCAGCTGAGCGTCTAAACCCCAAACCCTGAACCCTAAACCCTAAACCCCAAACCCCAAACCCTAAACCCTAAACCCTAAACCCTAAACCCTAAACCCTAAACCCTAAACCCTAAACCCTAAACCCTAGCCTGGCCGTCAGATCTCAGTGCCTGGCAGTTCGCGCTCGGGGCTGCCGGAGCACAGGGCTCAACTGCACCGGAAGCTGCAAGACTTTCGATCCGAAGCCTATGGGGCGAAGGTCTCCACCCTGTGCTTAGGACATGGGCGCTATGTTTCTTCGTTGCAGGCTTTGCAGCAAACAGTCGCTTCTATAGCAAATTTCAAACACTTAGGCTTGAGGTCCTTGAGATATGTCTGGCTGGGTTTGCTGGCCCATCTTTAGCAACTCTGGCTGAGCATGAACTTCCATGTTGCATGGCTTGATGATCGGTCAAACAAACTCGAAACATACTCTTGCTGCACATCCCGAGTAGCATGCCTACTAGCCCAAATCCCCTCAGTAGCGCACCTTGGGTATTCTCTTTCACACACACACACACAGACTTTTCCAGCTTACCAAACCCCAGCCCAAGCGTCCCGAAACTCTAAACCATCAACCCCAAGAAGTGCCAAATGCCCCAAAGCAACACAGTTTCTGGAGCCTAGCAAGTGCCTACAAAACTAAAAACTCGCAATTCTTTAAGGGGATTCGAGAAGAGTTGAGACTTACACATCTAAAAACCAAGCCAAGGGCTGCTGTGCTCTGTGCAAGAGAGCGGGAGGCGAGGCATGCACATGGAGATGTTCCGGTTTTTGGGAGGTCAGAGTTTTGTGTGAGGTTTGAAGGGTTTGAGGAAAATCAACGGTTCATGTCGTCGACGGCGCATTTGGTGCAGCTTGTCTCTGCTGCCTGCAGGCTCTCAAGCATCGTTTCTACCCATTCGCGCCGGGCGTTGCTCCAGAAGAACTGGAACAGCTGCTTCTAATTCACGCGTTTCAGGACTGCTCAACTCAGCAGTGTGGGTTTGGATCCTCGATTCCTAGTATCCAAAATATGGGCAACCCTTGAGAATGCCCCGGAAAACTGGAGTCCTGACAATCGGGACCCCCAACAAAGGGCTCTGTAGAAAGATCTGACTTTACTGGTATTTTGATTGTTGATATTATGCCTCGTATTGTTATATGTGTACATATGTATGCATGTATGTAATATATAGATATATATGTATATATAAACATATGTGCGTGTGAAGGCTCTTTTACTCATAATATGTTTCAACATATAGCACGGATGCCAGAACCTGCAGCGAGCCTCCCTTCACGAATGCGCCCACCTGACACATAAAGCTTCAAGGCCAAAACTTTGAAGCCCTCGAAGACCCGAAGCCCTCGGTGCTTGAAGCATCCCTAGACACCCTGCATGCAGCCCCACAGCTCGAAAACCCCAACCCTGTACGACATTTTGAGCAACCAAGGCCCCTCAACACTTTCTAATCTTAAGACACCTGCATAAGACAAACTCTGCAACACCCCTGCTTTAGACATAGAACATCGTCCTAAGCCCTATCAACCATCTCTGGCCCTAAGCCCTAAAGACCCCAAGCACCAGAAAGCCTTTGCCAGGATCTCCTTGCGAAGGCGCAGCCGGAGCGCACTCTGCCTGGGGCCCAGTCGACGTGTTTAGGGCGGGGTTTAGGGTTTAGGGTGTGTAATTTGTGGTTTCAGGTGGGTAGGACTTCGAAGCCCGGCAGATGTATCGAAGACTTACGGGCAGTTTGTCGTTCAGTCGTTGTTCTTTGGGAGCTCATGTGAGTTCGCGCACGGATCTCAGATGATTTTAGGCTCGGGCTTGCCTTCAAGGACCCCTTCGGGTGGTGATGCTCAATCTCACCCGAAACCCTAAGCCCGAAACCCTAAATGCCCTGTGTGAAAGAAGCAAGGGGTGTTTAGCAGGGAGTGCTTATATTTCCCACCCCCTAAACCCTAAGCCTTAAACCCTAAACCCTAAACCTTAAACCCTAAACCCTAAGCCCCCTAAGCCCATTAAGCCAGAGAGCCAAAGTACTATCTCCGAGCGCAAGGTGCTGTGCCGACCGAATTTGGCGGGAGCAGATCCCTGCGAGCTTGCTGGGTCAAACCTTGGAGGCAGGGTCTTACAGGGTTTAGGGTTTAGGGTCTAGGGTTATAGGGTTTTCAACTTCTATACTGATCTCAGTAGGGACTTGGGGGAACGAGTGTATCCGGTTTACTCCTGAATCATGTACACTACGTAAACAAGCCCTGTCCTAATGCGGAGAGTCGGAAGTTTGCGTCGCGCCGCGCGGCTGATGCGCCGACACTCTCAGGCTCAAGTCTAAAACCCGACACGCCATCATGTCTCCTCCCCTGCAACCCACCTTCAGAGCGAGAAATTGCTTTGCAAGGGACAGGTGCCTTAATCTGTCGATTATGCAACCGGCATCTGTCATGACTTGACTCAACTGACGTCAGTGAGAGTCCGGGTTTCTGGGCCCTAAACCCGATAAACCCTATAAACCCTAAACCCTGTAAACCCCAAATCCTGCAAACCTCATAAACCCTAAACAAACCATAGCTTCAGGCGGCTCTGCGCTCGGAGCCCTTCGCAGATGCCGCATACCTCCCGCGGCATGACGCGCTGCTCCTGGCATTGCACCATAGGCCACAGGGAGAAGACAGTTTGTAGCAAGCAGTTTTTACAGGGTTTAGGGTTTAGGGTTTAGGGTTTAGGGGGAGAAGATGGATATAGGGCCGATGCACGCTATGCTATTTTATAGCCCTCGCTGGAAAAAGATGAGCCTAAATTAAACCGTGACCGCCAAGGCCACCCACCCCTGCGCACAAAAGAAACTTCACTCCCTACAGTACATGTAGCAAAATGATAAAGTGTTGGCTTCAGACCTTGCAAAACCTGCTGCAGACGGTTTGCAAGCAGTTTAGAGAACCCCTCAACGTCTCAACCCTAAAACCAAGACCTTCCAAACCCTATAGAGCTCAGCCTCAACATAGCAATCCTGTGGCCCTAACCCCTGCATCCTAAACAAAATCCTTCTCCGGGACAGGGCCGTACCTGGCCGTGTCATCTGGCACGCCTGGCAGGGCGATCTTCTTGCCGACGCGCAGGATGGGATGAGGGTCTCCGATTTTGCGGTTTTTTCAGGGTTTGAAACTCAAGGCTTCGGGGCGTGCAATGGCGAAACATCCAGAGTGGCTCTCTTGTCTGTCATGTCTTGTTTCGGCATCTGCTCACATCTCTTGTGGTTTGTACAACGACCTGTTCGTCGGGCTCACTCACGTTGACGGGTCACAGTACCAGAGGCATCAGCTGCGCTGGGGCCGCTAGGTTTAGTGGTGAAAGGTTGCGATGCGGGCTTTCACCTGGCCCATGGCTTTCCCATCCAGAAGCAAGCATAGGCTAACCCCACACCTCACATCCTATACTCCCCCCTACACTTTCACCCCATTTCTCAACCTGCCTAACATTTCAACACTTCAAAACACCAAAACACGAAGCACTCCTCAACTCACAACAAAACAAGTTACACAACCCAAAACACAAAGCACTTACCAACACAACACCAAATCCCAATACACAAACAAAATCAAAACAACCTCCTTCCCCCACACCTCAACCCTTCAAAACACCAAAACACAAAGCACCTCCCAACACAAATCAAATCCCAATACACAAACAAAATCAAAACAACCTCCTTCCCCCACACCTCAACCCTTCAAAACACCAAAACACCAAGCACCTCCCAACTCAACACAGACACCAATACACAAACAAAATCAAAACAACCTCCTTCCCCCACACCTCAACCCTTCAAAACACCAAAACACCAAGCACCTCCCAACTCAACACAGACACCAATACACAAACAAAATCAAAACAACCTCCTTCCCCCACACCTCAACCCTTCAAAACACCAAAACACCAAGCACCTCCCAACTCAACACAGACACCAATACACGAAACAAAATCAAAACAACCTCCTTCCCCCACACCTCAACCCTTCAAAACCAAAACACCAAGCACCTCCCAACTCAACACAAACACCAAAACACAAAACAAAATCAAAACAACCTCCTTCCCCATTGTGTTGGCAGGTGCTTTGTGTTTTGGGTTGTGTAACTTGTTTTGTTGTGAGTTGAGGAGTGCTTCGTGTTTTGGTGTTTTGAAGTCTTGAAATGTCAGGCAGGTTGAGAAATGGGGTGAAAGTGTAGGGGGGAGTATAGGATGTGAGGTTTGGGGTTAGCCTAAGCTCCTGTTCCACAGGACGCCAAATGGCAGTACGAGCCCTGGTGCTGGTGCTCGATTTGCTGAGCCAGGTGAAGCAGGGTTTACATTACTTTTGTTGGTGAGTGTATATAAGGTTTCTTTTTAAATGCGGGTGAGTGTATATATTGGGTGTCCTTTTGGGGATACAGAGTATAAACCTACTTCATGTGAGTTCAGGGCGGTTGTCGAAGATGGACTTCGCCGGTTAGGCAGAAGCCGGCATCATCCAGGTCTTGGCGTATCCGGTACGGGTCCAGATTCCTTCCTAAAAGCTCACTGCTTTCCGAGGTTGCTGTGGGATCTAGTGGCACACATGGGTATGGGTCTAACCGTTGACAACATCGGAGTTCAGACGCTATGTAGCTCAAGCGCTGCAAAAACCCTGAACTCTCAGGCTTTTCCGACTTGGGCTCAACCAAAAGAATCCCAGGTCATCTGCGCTCGTAACGCACCCGACCTACAATGACTGGTCGCAGGCAGCTCTTCAAGACTGGGTGGGGTTAAGTGGTTTAGGGGCTTCGAGAGGGTGGAGTTTGGGGTTGAGGGTTTGTGGTTGAGGCTGGGGAGTTTGATGGTGGAATTGCGCATCCTCAAAATCCACATGCATGAGACGAATGGCAGGGCCTGCATGTTGCCTGATGCTACCATGTGGGGATGGGGCAGATCATTTGTTTCTGGGAGGGTCTAATCTTGGCTCTGAGCAGGCCACCACTCGGTACTAGTAAATTGGTTACTGTGTTCTCGTATGCCTCTCGATTTTATATTTTATGCTGTTGAGAAGAGACCTAATTATGTCAACAACTTGAACTCAGCATAAAAGTTGCGTGACTTCAGGTATTGCGGCCTTTTGCATGTACAGTGCCTGTGGCCGTCAGACGGCATTTTGCCAAGAAATGTCCCGCAGCCGCTGCGTGAGCTCGACTTACTGACTTAATGGTGTGGGTGACCTCGACCATCACAATAGGTGCACCAGTACAGCCACTGGTTGAAATTGTTTTCTAAGCAATGCAAGAGCAACGCTCAAACCGAGCAATGCTTGAAGTTGAAATTTGGAAGGGTGTATCACTACCGCCCGAAGCCCCGAAGCCCCTAGAAGAGTAGCTGGGACATAAAAGACCCTAAATTTTAAACCCCTCAACCCGGAGCCCAAAAACAGCAACCCTAGACCCTCAACCAACCCCGAAGCCCCTAAACCTTAAACCCTAAACCCTAACCCTAAACCCCGAAGCCCCTAAAGAATAACTGGAAGATCTCAAGCAGGTTCACGGCTCTGGTTTGGTCTCCTCGTCGACGCCCTGGCCTCGGAAGCCATTTCTTGCGCCGCGAGGTGCTTTGGGTTCAGGGTTTTATGGGGTTTAGGGTTCAGGGTTCAGGGTTTAGGGTTTAGGGGACGAAGATGGACATGTAGGGCAAGGGCTTTAGGTTGTTTCGGCGGTTTGGGATGTCAGGTTGGGGTGTAAGTTTCTCACCAAACAGCACTTGCACCATGGGGTTCTGACGTTAAGGGCAAAGGAAAGTCATAAGAGTTGAGGGCTTTAGGCTGTTATAGCGAAGCGTTCCCCCTTATTCGGGCCTCAATATGGCTCAATGTTCCTAATCCAGCACTTTTAACGCTACGCGACACGCCTCGGCCTGGCCCAATGCAGCTCCCGGAGAGAGGGGGTGGGGGGGGCTGAGGAGGCGGCACCTGCACCGTCTGCACACACTAAACAAGGACGCAAAAGGGCTAGTGAGGCCCTCAACTTTGACCTATGCCCACACGCGGTAGGGGGGTTTGGGGGGGTGCTGGAGGTTCCCGTTTTGGTGTCAGATTCTATAGCGGGGCCCCAACTGCGGCGTGGTGGAGTGTAGGGTGTAATTCAGGGATATTCAAGGTGTAAGGGTATAAACCTTAAGGGCGCTCTTCTCGAAACAGAGTCGCAGCTTTGATGTTTCCAGTTGTCCTAGTCATCATCGCCCGCGACTGAGGCCAAAGAAGCTCCAAGTGGTTGAAAACATGGATGCGCGAGAGGTTGGCTACAACGCTATTGCCTGGTGCCGAGATGGCTTCAGGTTCTTCACGGCTATGAGCAAAACCAGAATAGACCCTATCCCCCCCAAACTCTAAACCAGCAGCAACGCTGGCACATGCAAACCCCTTTCAAGCCATTGCAGGAAGTGCAAAGTCGCCGAAGGGCCCGTCCTTTCCATTGCTAACCGTGACAGCCGAGGTAGAGAAACTCGCCTGCCCGCCAGATGGGTCGCTCATCCTGGTCTCGCGGATGGAATCCGGGATCAGGCAGGTTTAGGGTTTAGGGTTTGAGGGCAGTTTAGGGTTTAGGGTTTAGGGTTTAGGGTTTAGGATTTAGGGATCAGGCAGGTGCTTCACTGAAGGTTCGTTACCCGACTAAAATAAAGCCCCCCCACTGTTTCAGAAGTATATGGGGCTTATGGGTAAGCGTAGTGGAGATCCCCATGCCTGGCTCTTCGCGAACCACCCCCTAGAAACCCTCTGAGGAAGCCCTTCGGAGCCTACAGTGTGCAGAAAGTCCTTACTCGTCCCGGGTGGGGACTCAGGTAACTGGGCTACACCGTCACCGTCCCGTATAGGCGGAACCCAGGATCCGAGTTCCCTCATTGTCCCTCAAAATCGGTGATCAAATGGGGTTTGCGACAATAAGGGTAACCTTTTTCGGGTTCCTATAATAAAGGTCATAAGGTATTTTGGGGTGCATTAGGGGCACTACGTACCCCTCTTTGGGAATACCCAAATACCTTTTGTAAATGGGGGAGGGGGGTCTCATTTTTGGGGGTGCTTTTCTTTGGATTTTCTGGGGATCCCGGAACCCTTGTATTTCCTCTGTATTCTGAGAGAAGCTCGGCTTCGTTTGTCAATCCCGGAGAAACGTTTACGGCCTTTGTATGTTAATGGAAGAACCACTGCTTCCTCTTTCTTCGTAAGGAAGGGAGGGAGGGGAAAGGAGCGGAAAGGAGGGCAAGGAGGGAAAGGAAAGAAGACAAGAAAAGAAAGGACAGGAAGGAAAGGAAGGGGAAAACAAGGCATAGCAAGGCATCCTATGAAAACCAATGACGTCCCATACAAATATTCAAGGGCCTTTCCTAACCTGATGATTTGTTCTGGGCTACAGCCCCTAAACTTGTTTCTACATAATCCTGCTACGGGTTTCTTGTGAAGTCCAATGAAACTCTTATATGCCCTGCATAGTCATACAACTCACGTGAAAAGGGTGTGTTTTTCTAGTTTTGGTGAGTGTGCATAGGGTTTATCACGGGCATTGGTGATGTGCATGGGGGTTTATCATGGACATTGGTGAGGGTCCTTTTGAGGATACTAGAAGTACCGGAATCACTTGATATCTGAAGTCTTTCTTAATACCAACCCTACTTCATATCTGAAGTCTTTCTTATTTGTGGGTGCCTACGAAACCTAGACCCTGTTAAGTCTAGTGAAGCCTTCACCTTTCAGGTTCAGGCGGCAATCCTAAACGGATGTTGGATGCGCAGCCCTAAATCCCAAGTTCACTCATGTTAGGAAGGCAGCCTCAGAAGGAAATAAGGGCTAGAGGAGCGAGAAAGCCCAACAATTTTTTGAGGAGGACGAGTGCGAGTTTCATCTGAAGACCAACTTGAGAGGAAATGATATAGAGGTGTCCGGAGTCTCTGGAGGACTGATTTGTTTTTTCAATGCAACGGAGGGTTTGTGGAGGATTAGGCCATGGAAGCAGACCGAACAGAAATGGAGGTTTTCTCTAGACACCTCTGGACACGTAGACCCTCAAAGAAAGCGGCCAGAAGCCTCCAACAAAGCCAAACACATCCCTAACCTTGCGATGATCCCCTTATACTAAGTCCTTAGTAGGGATGATCGTACCCCCTGTTTAATCTCTATGAAGGACTGCTAGGATAAAGGGGGGAACATCCCAATCCCGAACCTCTAAACCTGAGTTGACAGCCCAACGGCTTGAGACTAAACCCTAAACCCTAAACCCTAAACCCTAAACCCTAAACCCTAAACCCTAAACCCTAAACCCTAAACCCTAAACCCTAAACCCTAAACCCTAAACCCTAAACCCTAAACCCTAAACCCCAGTCCAGGCGGAGCTTCCCAGAACTGGGTGCGGCGCCCATGCCAGGGCGCTTCCCCGCGGAGGCCGCGAAGTCCAGGACGCTGCAGCTTAAGGGGGTGGGGTTTAGGGTTTAGGGTTTAGGGTTTAGGGTTTAGGGTTTAGGGTTTAGGGTTTAGGGTTTAGGGTTTCGGGTTTCGGGTTTCGGGTTTCGGGTTTAGGGTTTAGGGTTTAGGGTTTAGGGTTTAGGGTTTAGGGTTCAGGGTTCAGGGTTCAGGGTTCAGGGTTTAGGGTTTAGGGTTTAGGGTTTAGGGTTTATCCAACAGGCGCACAGTAAAGCTATGAAGGCCCTCTCAAGTTGCGAAAGCGCGTCATCTGACACTACACTGCACAACGACGAGCCACGAGCCCCCCTTGGAGCGGCTCCAGGAGGACCGCCCGTGTCTTCAAGGACAATCTCGTGCCGAAGCCTCAAGCGGAGCTTGGATTCTTTGATCCGTGCAGCCCTGTTCCGACTTCAGCTCTAGAAGGAGCAAGCCCTGCTGAGACTTCTTTCATCCGGTGCCTTGGGGCTTTGGTATGGACTCCATCGAGCAATCAGGTCTTCTCTTCAGGCATGACTGTCGCACTTGCTTGGCAGGTTTGGCCTCGTCGCAGACGAGACCTGGAGGCAGCTGTGCAAATCGCCATGGCCTTGATTGGCCTGAATGGGCTCCTGGGCCTTCTTCTGGCAGGCAGTGGCAGCTCAGCTTTCAGCAGGCAGCTGCGGAGGCCAGCCCAGCAGATGGGTCTTTTGTGGCTCTACAGACATATGCATATTATTATCCTTATCATGCATAATGCGACTTGCGACTTGGCGCCCGGGTCCCATTTCCATGATGGGCTGTCTAGTAAAGCTCTGTTCCCCCCTCGGCCCCTCGGTCTGATGCAAAGGCTGCAGCAGCCACGACAGAGGAGGAGCCGTGAAGCGCACAGCTGCTGTTGAGCCGGAACTTTGAACATGTGTTACAAGTAAACCAGTAGCATTGTCATTTGCCCACATTGCATGCTGCTGCCTTTTTTCCTGGGGCGTAAGCCCCACGCCTCACACGCGTGGCTTCCTCGGCCAATGTCATGTAGCCAAGGCCTGCAGAGGAGGATGTACCGGCAGAAGGCGCATCCAGCTTCGTCGAGTGCCACTGCGCTTTACTAGAAACTCAGACTGCTGTAGGGCTTGGTGACGGAGTTTAGAGTTTAGGGGCTAGGGTTTCGTGTTTAGGGGCTGCTGTGATGACTGCAAGGCCCTCTCCCGTTTGCAGAGACACAGCTTGGTCCTCGCCTCAGCTGCGGTGGCCCTCGCCCGTGTGGCTTCGGTCGAAAGAGGTGGCACCCTTTAAACGTTCCATGTCAACTAAACCTAAACCAAAAGGCAAATCTGCAACATCATCCTGGCTTGCAGCCTCCCGGAAGTGGGAAAGAGATAAAGCTGCCCCAACTTCCTGTCTCAAGCATGCGCTTGGGGCTTGGCATGGGGCTTGGCATGGAGCCCTGGGCTTATTGGTTTGCTGGTAGGGCCTTTAATACGGGAGCTTGACAGTTGAAGAGCAATTGATGAACGAAAAACCTGAATCAAGCAGCTCCACAAATGCCTGTTAGGCAACTTGACGTCCTCGAAACTCGGAGATATCTGCGTCACTGGCTTCAGAAGCACACAAATAACTTCAAGAAGCAGAGAAGCGGAAGTGTCAGATACCTACAGCCAACCTGGCTGACATCCGATATGCGATTGCAGAATCTTGAACGTGGTGCCTTGCAGATGAGAAGCTCGAAGAAGCTCTCCGATTCAGAAGTAGGTTTGAAGCTGCCACGTACGCTTCGGATTGAAGTCTTGCAGTCCTCGTCATAGCCCAAGCCCAAAGTTTTGTTTCCAAGTCTGACGGCTTGCGTGATGCATGCCTAAACTCTGCACCACCCTAAACCCAAAACCTCGAATCCGCATCCCCCACCCTGAGTCCACAAAGCCCTCAACCCAGCCATAGCCTGAAGCGCGAGGTCCAGGGGCCCAAGCCCCTTAAAGGCTGTCGGCTTCAACAGTTGTGAGAATCCCAATTCTGCGCGACAAGGAAGACCCTTGCCCTGAACCGTAAGCGGCAGGTGCCTTGTGGCTGGTGCTTCCATCGGGTTCTCGTGTCACGGCTCGACCCCATCATGAAAGCGCCGGCAAGCGAGGACGACTTCATGCATCTACGTAGTTCTTTGAAAAATGATGCAATGCAGCAACATGCGAAGAAAGAAAGTCTGTTTGAATTGTCATGACAGGACTGAGTACAGTGTCTTGCAAAAGTCATTATACATGAGACACGATGGGCAGCAAGAAGAACGAACAGACCAATTACAATAAGGCATTCTTATGCCGCCCACCTGTATCTAAAAAGCACCATGCTATGTAATGGCTACCAGAGCTTGAGGTTTAGGGGAAGCTTTCTATAAGGGTCGCCGATCGTTTCTGGCGAGGCTATGCAGGGTGGCTTTGCTTTAGGACTGTGTTTTTGATCCTGGTGTGAGTTTGGACAGGTGGTCATGATGTGGGATAGTATTTTGGATTGTGGGTCGGATTGATACCTTTTGGTATAAGGCTTGTTACAAGCATCTGCCAGCTGTATACGTAAGGTTTTCAAGGTCGTTAAGGGTTGGCAGAAATGGGGAACTCACTTCCAGTCTTGCGCTGTGTTCTTCTCTAGACCCTAAACCCTAAACCCTAAACCCTAAACCCTAAACCCTAAATCCTAAACCCTAAACCCTAAATCCTAAATCCTAAACCCTAAACCCTAACCAAACCCTTGGCTTATCGTTCAGGACTCTTGGACGAAGCGGTGCGGGATGGGTGCGGGGCCCGACGGCTAAGCGCTCTTGCTGACTTGGCGTCAGCTGATATGCATCATGAGGCTGAGGTTGCTTTCTTCAGTTTCATTCGCTTATCACAAAGACATACTTACTGACCTCTTTAAAAGGGTAAGGTAGCCCTGAAAGCTGCGCTGGACTGCGAGGGTTCACAGCTGAGGATGCCGCTGCCTTCCCTGGGCATTACCATGACATACACCATGGTGGATGGCCAGACAGTGCAGGCGAAGTCTCTTCACACAGATTGCCCCGTTTAATCGATTGCCGGGTTTAGCTGAGCTGGTCAGTGTCGCAAGAGCCGCAGCAGGCTGCAGCAGATTATTGCAGAAACACAGTACGTACTGCGCAGCAGCAGGTTGCCAAGCTTGTGATGAACCCTGGCTTCTGTAGCGGTCTGCACAGGTCTTCAGCGATGGCTCCATTCAGTTGCTGCGTCCAGCTCACGACTCAGGGCAGTGAGCAGCGGCATTGCTACTACACGACCATTACCGCTACTGTTGATGGAGGAAATCTTGCACCACCTCGGTGTCCATTATGCTCATGTGTCGTGTCACTTGTTACCAATTAGGTGGTGCAAGATTTCCTCCATCAACTGACCACTGAGCTAAATGCTTCGCCGTTGCAATATCAAGTACTACTACTACTACTACTACTACTACTACTACTACTACTACTACTACTACTACTACTACTACTACTACTACTACTACTACTAGCTTCTTCTACTACTACTACTACTACTACTACTACTACTATTACTTACTACTACTTACTACTACTACTACTACTACTACTACTACTACTACTACTACTACTACTACTACTTACTACTACTTACTACTACTTACTACTACTTACTACTACTTACTACTACTTACTATTACTTACTACTACTTACTACTACTTACTACTACTTACTACTACTTACTACTACTTACTACTACTTACTACTACTTACTACTACTTACCACTACTTACTACTACTTACTACTACTTACTACTACTACTACTACTTACTACTACTTACTACTACTTACTACTACTTACTACTACTTACTACTACTTACTACTACTTACTACTACTTACTACTACTTACTACTACTTACTACTACTTACTACTACTTACTACTACTTACTACTACTGACTACTACTGACTACTACTTACTACTACTTACTACTACTTACTACTACTTACTACTACTACTACTACTACTACTACTACTACTACTACTACTACTACTACTACTACTACTACTACTACTACTCTACTACTACTACTACTACTACTACTACTACTACTACTACTACTACTACTACTACTACTACTACTACTACTACTACTACTACTACTACTCCTACTCCTACTCCTGCTCCTACTCCTACTCCTACTCCTACTCGTACTGCTATCACTGCTACTACTTGAAGGTTCATGGTACTTGCTAACCAATTATAACTGTACTTATAACCCTACTTATAATACCCCTAAAGGGCCTTATGGGGGTTATCCCAATGATAAGTAGGGTTATAAGCCCAGTTATAGTTGGTTAGTAAGTACCATGAACCTTCAAGTACTACTACTACGACGACTACTACTACTAGTACTACTACTATTACTACTACTACTACTACTACTACTACTACTACTACTACTACTACTACTACTACTACTACTACTACTACTACTACGGTGCAACCCTATGGTTTGCCCGCGCTTGTTTTTGGAAGGTACATAAAACATGCGCAGGCGCAGCGTTTCTGGCCTTTGCCGGCCTTTCAACAGTGTTCAGTTTTTTCGTTTTTTTCTTCATAAACGACGCCCCTCTGCGGGTTTCCCTGCGTTCCGGACTTCGCAGAACCCTATGGTTTGCCCGCGCGCGCGTCTTACGGTTTGGGTTTTGGAGTGTTTCAGTCACGAGTCCAGCACGAGGGCTTCGGTGTTTTGTCGTCCTGGGCTTCAAGGAAATAACACTGCTTTCGGGCGTGGGTTCAGGGTTCAGGCGTAAGACAGCTTACGGTTTGCCCGCGTTTTCTGCTTGTGGGCAACGAACAGCCAAAGCCTAAACCTTAAACTCCAGAAGTTCTTGGTCCTATTTCATAGCTCAGGATTTCGCAGACGACTCGTCTTGTGGCCACTACACTACTGACGCAGTCCCGTGCTTGTTGGGTCGCGCGGCCACAGGTCCGCGGTCTGCAGAGGCGGACACGTCCCTGGCATACGGGAAGTGGGGCGCAGACGCTGGCCACCTGCTTCGGAGGGTCATGCTGACATGCTGCGGCAAGAGCTGATTCAAGCATGCTTGTCCAAACCCATGCTTGACCACTGTGTGTGGGCAAACCACCCGGTTGGGGCGTACTACTACTACTACTACTACTACTACTACTACTACTACTACTACTACTACTACTACTACTACTTCTACTCCTACTCCTTCTTCTTCTACTACTACTACTGCTACTACTACTACTACTACTACCACCACCACCACCACTACTACGACGACGACTACGACTACGACTCCTAAAGCCCTAAATGCGGACACTTTTCGGGTCGTTGCCGACCCAGCGCAGCTCAGTGCACGAATTCTGCCCAGTCTCCAGAAAGACGTTGCCAGTCCTTTTGCAGGTCGCCTTTCCGGGCAGCGCCTTCACGTTCGCTTCCCTTCCCACTTCCTTCTAAAATGTTTTTCTGAGAACCCGCAAGACTTGGTTTTTAGGCCCGAGTTCTAATCCCTGGATCCGAGGTAGAGGGGCGGCCCATTTCTGTGCAGGCTGGAGCGAGTTGCAATCTGAGGCTGAAGCACTGAATACATTGAGTACATGAAGAGACGGTTCCTCTCGCGGATGGGATGCCAGTCGGTTCTCTTCGTGGCTTCGCATTTGTGGTAAAAGCGCAGTATGTCCTCACAAATATCAATTTCACCGTTCCTTGGAGACATGCTCATTTCTTCGACATCATTAAGCCAGGAGATGACTGGCCTTAGCACCTACGCGCCTGGGTGCGCAGCTGACATGGAGGTGAGGAGCGCACAATTGCTGCATCTCCAAGGGTGAACTGCCGGATGCATTAGGCGTAAAGAGACTCGAAGCTGCTTGCAGGTGCTGCGGATGATAACCCCGCGGGGGGCTCTCATCCGCAAGCTTTCGTCGGGGCGCACGGAGGCACAAGCAATCCCAAATAAGTACTCGTAGCAGCAAAAGTAGCTTCGGCGGCTAGGTAACGGCAGTTTGCGCAGTCTGCACGCAAATTTGCAAGCAGCATGCCTGCCTGCGAGTTCTCACTGGTGCTGTGTTTGACCCGACCGAGTCGCATGGACCAATCCCAGAGCTCGCTACATCCGCAAGTTGAGGATGTCCAGCAATAGTGTTTCAACAAACGCCCCACCCTAAACCCTAAACCTATAAACCCTAATCTCGTTGAGACCGTTGTCGCTCTAGCCGATGCAGGTCTACTATGCAGATGGAACCACCTCCTTTCGCAACCCGACGCGAGAAGAGCTCGAGCGTCAGCTGCAGGTGCGCTGCCACCCAAGCTCGCCATGAGAAGGATCGGGGGACTTAGAAAGCAGGGTTATGTTTCAAGGGCAACTATACTTACAATTACTTCTAACCCCAGTTAGGGTACATATAACCCTACTTACTAAGTCGCATGATCCTCCAGGTGGTTCCTGGCTGCAAAGTTGTGACATCTCTGCACGTGGACTCTGACATGCGAGGCGTGCGAAAGCAAGCCCAGTTCGGCGAAGGAGTACGCAGCCTGTGTGGATCTGCTTGCGCCTCAGATCACATGAAATTTGGCATCTTCCATGACTTTTCTCATGGTCACTGAACCTCAGGGACATGAAACAAACATCCCAAAACTCACGCAGCCTTGCAGAAGGATGGCTTGAGTCAGGCTTGACAGCTTGCAGTTGACATGACCTGACAGAGTGCTCCAAGGTTGACCCGCATGCTGCAGGCTGGGACCATCATTGCGTTGTTGCAATCATGCTGCCGATCCTACCCTTGCATGCTTAGTGGCTTGGCGCCCTTAGAGATTCAGGTCTACTCAGACACTCCTGACACGTCCGGTGCTCAGCTGTCAGGTTGATCTTCGGTCCCTAAACCTAAACCCCAACCCTAAACCCCAAACCCTAAACCCTAGACCCTAGACCCTAAACCCTAAACCCTAAACCTTACTTACAGTTGCTTAGACCACTTGCTCATTGGAAGCCCTGCCTCGTCAGGTCGACTTTAGCCAAAAACCAAAGCCCGAAGTGTTGCGTTCGAATCCAGGATGTAAAGGACGCCCCCCAAAATGGACCCGAGTTCAGAATCCCTTCCCTTCCCCTTTATACCTAAACCCCCCTTCTACCCCCGCCCCCTTATACCCCCTGTATTTCCCCCTTATACCCCCTCTACCCCCCCCCTACACCCCCCTTATATCCCCCCACACCCCAAACAACCTGGAGGGCGTTAACCCTAAACCCTAAGCCCTAAGCCCTAAACCCTGAACCCTGACCATGCCAGGAGCAGCGCATCACTGGCAGCGGGTTTGCCCGGTCACTGGGTCCTTTCCTCGGGTTGGGAAGGTTGGTAGAAGGGGCTTGGTGTTGATGTGGGCGTGTAGGGTTGAGGGAGGTTTGTGGAATTGGTGTTGATGTAGGCGTTAGGGTTTTGAGGGAGGTTTCTTGAATTGGTGTTGATGTAGGTGTTTAGGGTTTTTAGGGAGGTTTGCTTTAATGCTGGTTGATCTGATGAGTTCGGAAAACGTCAACGGGCAAGCATCTCATAGTCATGCAGAGGCCACTGCCTCGCATGGAACAGTTCTGAAATTGCCTCGTCTGTGCTGGTTTGCTTGAAGCAGTTCCTGCCTTTCCATGAAGCCACCTTGTTTGCGAATCCTGTCCTTGCAGACTTCGTGCCTGACGGTAAGATGTGCACTGTTTTGAAGTTGAAAGCCCGAGAAACCATTGCTGTAACTTCTGGTATCCTGGCTCTTCCCAGAAACCGGCAACTCATGCAGATGACGCTTCACGCGGACGGCCGTGTCTTCGGACGCTTCTTCGCCGAGGAGCCGGTTGAGCCGGTAGAGGCCCAGCAGTTGGCAGTCAAGAAGCAGTCAACTGCGTCACTTTTTGATTCCAAGCGGTTGATGTACAATCCAGTCGCTCGGAAGAGCCGGTGTTGACTGGAGAACAGCCCGTTACCCACCTCACCCGGCTGACACCTCCTCAAACGCTTGTGTTCTCCATGGCCTCACCGTCTTCTCGCTTTCAATACCTTGAGGTTGCGGAGCCGGTGGACCCCCCGCCCGAGGGCGATAGCGAAGAGCCGCCGCGTGCTGAACCCCTCTGCTGAAGTGGCCATTTCGGGGTTTACGAAAATCCCGAATATAGACCCCCAAGTAGTAGGATTCCCTTGGAATAAGGACCCGAAAAAGATAGCCCTAATTCCGAAAACCACACCATTTGCATCAGCAAGAGTCTAGAGGCAACGTAGGACATGATCGGGGAAGCGGCAGGTAGAATGACGAGGTTCAATCAACCAAATGCATGCATAGGTGCTCGCAGTGACAATTATCGTCTGAGTCTTGTAGAGGTTGTTCCATATGAGTGTCTTTTGGTGAGGTGCTTTATGTGTCAACAGTTCTCTAAAAGCGGGCACTAATTTAGAGCAGCCCTCTTGTCATGGAAGCAGCTAGGCATCAGACCAGTGTTGCCGGTATCAGCCGTTTGTGAAAAACGGCCCTTGGTTCAACTGAACCGCAAGCCCTTGCCACCCTGTAAGCTGAAAGCCTCATATGCCCGAAAGAACTTCACACCCCAATATCACCTGGCATTTAAGCCTTAGATGCCCCATAACCTTAGAAGCCCTCCAGTGGTGAGTCGACGCTCTAAGGCCGGAAGAGCCACCGCCCTCCTTGCAGGACAGAAGCGTCGTTTTGGGTCAGTTCTCTACATTTAGGGGGCTTGGTGGTTTAGGGTTTAGGGTTTAGGTTTAGGGTCCAGGGTTTAGGGTTTGGGGTTTAGGGTTTAGGGTTTAGGGTTTAGGGTTTAGGGTCTGTGGTTCTTTGTTGGGTGCCCTTAAAATATCCGAGTCTTGTTAAACAATCCCAAAAGGGGCCATTCCACGGAGGGAGTTGCCATGCTTGTGATACAATGTGTGGCTTAAAGGGCCCACAGGCCCACAGGCTTCGAAAACAACAAGCTCGAAGTCAGCTCTGCGGCTACCATTTTGGAGCCACACACACTTTGTCTTTCGCAAAGGCAAAAGGGCTTGCTTTTTTTGCTCATGCTTCCTGTGGGTTTGCATGGGGGTTGACAAAAACCCTAAACCCCCGCCGAAAACTGTTTAGTTGAGTCGTCCCGAGAGCTTCGCACCTTGCCCGCTGCGTGCAGAGACTCCGAACCCTCCCACTATCTTTGCGGCCCTGGGGCCCCGAGGAACCACTGAGCCCTGTAAACCTTAGTGAGTTTTCGTTCCCCCCCCCCCTGGGCGCAAGTTTTGAGATGCATCATGAAGTAGCCAAAATGCCGGGCAATTTCATTCAGATATAGGTACGCGAGCATGAAGCTACCGGGACAACGTCACACAAGGCTCAAAGAACATCAAAGAATCAAGCCCTCTGGAGTCAAAGAATCAAGGTCGAAATTTTACAGGCCTCTGAAACCTTCCCCTATGGGAGGTACATTCTCCAGAGGGGGGGGGGGGGTTACCACATCTATGTATGGTTATATAGATACGTACTGATCATACGCATAAGCACAAGAAAGTATAGGATATAGACACGCGGATATTGGTGCGATGTATCGCCAGTGGAGCTTATGCGTTGTACGTCGTTTGTTAGCCTGATCCGCATGCCGTACGCCCTACGGCCCCTCGCTTGCACCCAGCTCACGCAGCGTTCTGCGGATTCAGTTCAGGGTTCAGGGTTCAGGGTTCAGGGTTTAGGGTTTAGGGTTTAAGGGATCACAGGCGCTGAGATTCGCCTGCTTGGCAGGAGCTCCTCCACGCATACCCTCTGGAAACGGGTGGCTTTGAATACGAGCTGGACCCAGTGGCCACAGCCTTGCAGGCACACGATGCTCTTGGCTTACATGGGTTGGTGGTGTCTTAAAGTAGGGTTTCTGTCTTACATGGCATATATTCAGGGTTCTTATTCGAGTATCTAGGGGCTCTATGAAGGTGCGAGGGTAACAGATAATGAGGCCACCGGCCTTTACAACTCTTGGCTGAAGTGATGCGATTTGGGCAGGGGATATTGCTGAATGATACATGTGCCGCCTCAGCCATTTCTTGCGCCTCAAGGCATCGTTGTAGAGTCTCTGCAAGAGATTGCAAGGGCGATCTTCTTGCCAAACATGACGCAGACTCTCCCTCAAGCCACGGTGGAGAAGGTGCCGCTCTCTCCATCTCGCCTTTCCAGGTCCGGCTCTGCTAAGGTCATGCAGGAGAGCCTCGTGCACGGAATCCGTAAGTCTTCTTGACACTAAGGTTTCCTAGCTTGGGATTTTCTTTTCCGCGGCAGCTGCTTCGTAAGAGCGAAGTGCTTGTCAAAGATTATACCAAGAATGGACCAAGGAAGGCTGCAGCTATCAGGAAGAGCTTTCAGCGCCCGAAGTTTTGGGTCTTGGGCTTCGGCTGGTGCTTGGCAGCCTGCGCAGGGGCGGCCAACGTGATTGCCTTCAAGTGCTGGAGTCTTTATGCATCGCACGTGACCGGTAGCACATCGGCCATAGCCTTCCGACTCGAAGGCTACCATCAGGGTGAGTATGGCTCAGAGACGTTGAAGGAAGCATGCTCGCTGGTCTTCTCCTTCCTTGTTGGAGCATACACCTGCGGAATCCTCATTGACAAGAACCAAGTGCACTTCCTCGGGAAGCTCTGCTTCATTAATTTCATCAGTTTGTTGGTCAAAATGGTCGGGTGCGTTTCTTCTGACTTGAGTTGGGAGGAAGATCACAGACTCACAGATGACTGCACAGTACATACTGTAACTGTAGCTCATGACAGCATTTTTGCGGAGCTTGCTCAGAGGAAAGCCTTCTACGGCCTGGCCCTGGTCCTGAACTCGGCCCTTCTGGTGTCGGCGGCCTTTGTGCCCGGTCGGCTGCTCGCGGCCTCCCTGGTGGCAGCAGCATGCGGCTTGCAGAACGCCATGTGCACGTCCCACTTTGGCACGATCATCCGCACGACGCACGCCGCCCGGCCTGAGCTTTCGAAGTTTGCCCATTTTGCCCCGCACGAAGCGAACTTAAGAGTCGCTTAAGTGAGCACGCACGCTTTCATTTTCAAAGTGGAGCTCTGTGCGAGGGCTGATCTTTGTTTGTATTTTGACCAGGTCACTGGCACCATGACCGACATCGGTTCGACAATGGGCCGCATCAGCATGATCTACCTCAGGAGAGCTTGCCGCTGCAGGCAGCTGACGGATGTCGAGCGTGCAGAGATCGGCGTGGATGCACGCAAGCTGGGTGTGCTCAGCGGGCTCTGGTCCTTCTACCTGATTGGCGGCCTCGTCGGGATCTACATGGAGAACATTGTGGCAGGTCCCAAGGCGCTTCTGATCCCGGCTTCTGTCACTGGCAGTATGGGCTTGACCTACATGGCCTGTCGGCAGCTGTTGAAAGACTACATCAAGAAGCTGGAGAAGGCCAGGAGAGTCGCAAGCTGTCGCCGCGTCGCGCCATTTGCAGTCGGCAGTGCAGTGATGACCGTGCTCTTTCTTATTCTTATGTGTGCTGTTTTTGTTTTGAGTTGTTTTTGGTCTTTTGCTCCGCTGCAGGAGCGATTCTCAGCCGACCTCAAGGAGGCGCAGAGTGCCCTGGCCCACATGGGATCTCGCCTGCATGATCTCGAGAGCGGCGGCCAGAGCGATCTGGCGCCTTGGCCATAAAACACCACATGCGTTTCTTGCTTCTTTCTCGCGCTCCTCCGCTCCCTCTCTCTCTCTCTCCCTTGCTCCCTCTCTCCCTCTCTCCTCGCTGCCTCTCTCAGCAGCGCCCTTGGCAGGTGGTAGACCTGGACGAAGAGATGGGCAACATGATCGAGGCGCTGCACGAGGCCGCATGTCGACCAAGCGACCGCTGACTGAGTGCGTCTGGTGATGCCAGTGATGCCTGAGCGGCGTGTAGCGCTGAGGTGGAGGCCGACTTTGACAACCTGTACCAGCAGTCGAGCCATGCAGCTTGGCTTGAGCAGTGGAACTGCAGGCAAAGCAGCAGAGTCTCGGGGGGGTCGTCGGCGGCAAGTCACCCAGAAGCTGCAAGAAGAAGATTTGTTTAAGATTTGGTGACTTTTGCTGCTTGAGGCCAGCAAGCCCGCCCCGCAGAACCGGCAGTGACGCAGCCCCGTCCCCGTCCGGCAACTGGCACAAGCACAGCAGACCGTCCTGAAGGCAGCGGCCTTCCCGCAGAATCAATTCATGTCAGTTCAATATTTGTTCTGGTACAGTCCCGGCCGTGACGTTGTATAGATGTCCATGCACGATACCCTTCTTTTGCCTTGCTCTCTTGTGCAAAGAATCGATGGTGCAAATTCATGCATGCAGTTGTGATTTTGTTGGGGCCAGGGCCAAGGGCACTCGTCGTAAAGCGTGGAATCGTCCAGCTGCGCAAGAGCGCACTTGCTTCCCCTAAGAGGGAGGCCGCTTCCACGCGTAAAAATCGACTGTGCCCCTGGCCCGGCTCTTTCTGGGCTCATCAAAGATCTAGCCTCGACCAGCCAGACTGGTCAGACTTCGCGCAAGGCCACAGGGCCATGCCCCCAGTGAGAGTCAAAAGCCAGACACCACAGTGAGCCCTGAGCATTGCCATGCTCATGCAGCCCACGTGATGCGCAGCTTGGGCAAGCGAGATTCCCGACTGAAACATTGGCAGGCCACTAGAGCCCTTTCCCGCCTCAGCCATTTCTTGCACCTCAAGGCATCGTTGTAGAGTCTCTGCAAGAGATTGCAAGGGCGATCTTCTTGCCAAACATGACGCAGACTCTCCCTCAAGCCACGGTGGAGAAGGTGCCGCTCTCCCCATCTCGCCTTTCCAGGTCCGGCTCTGCTAAGGTCATGCAGGAGAGCCTCGTGCACGGAATCCGTAAATCTTCTTGACACTAAGGTTTCCTAGCTTCGGTTTTTTTTCCGCGGCAGCTGCTTCGTAAGAGCGAAGTGCTTGTCAAAGATTATACCAAGAATGGACCAAGGAAGGCCGCAGCTATCAGGAAGAGCTTTCAGCGCCCGAAGTTTTGGGTCATGGGCTTCGGCTGGTGCTTGGCAGCATGCGCAGGGGCGGCCAACGTGATTGCCTTCAAGTGCTGGAGCCTTTATGCGTCGCATGTGACTGGTAGCACATCGGCCATAGCCTTCCGACTCGAAGGCTACCATCAGGGTGACTATGGCTCAGAGACATTGAAGGAAGCATGCTCGCTGGTCTTCTCCTTCCTTGTTGGAGCATACACCTGCGGAATCCTCATTGACAAGAACCAAGTGCACTTCCTCGGGAAGCTCTGTTTTTCTAGTTTCATCAGTTTTTTGGTCAAGAAGGGTCGGGCGCCTCTTTTCTGACTAGAGAAAGTTGGGAGGAAGAGAGGAACGCCTTATGAGTTCACAGGCTCACAGATGACTGCACAGCTTTTCTTTTGCGGAGCTTGCGCAGAGGAAAGCCTTCTACGGCCTGGCCCTGGTCCTGAACTCGGCCCTTCTGGTGTCGGCGGCCTTTGTGCCCGGTCGGCTGCTCGCGGCCTCCCTGGTGGCAGCAGCATGCGGCTTGCAGAACGCCATGTGCACGTCCCACTTTGGCACGATCATCCGCACGACGCACGCCGCCCGGCCTGAGCTTTCGAAGTTTGCCCATTTTGCCCCGCACGAAGCGAACTTAAGAGTCGTTTAAGTGGGCATGCACGCTTTCATTTTCAAAGTGGAGCTCTGCGCGAGGGCTGATCTTTGTTTGTATTTTGACCAGGTCACTGGCACCATGACCGACATCGGTTCGACAATGGGCCGCATCAGCATGATCTACCTCAGGAGAGCTTGCCGCTGCAGGCAGCTGACGGATGTCGAGCGTGCAGAGATCGGCGTGGATGCACGCAAGCTGGGTGTGCTCAGCGGGCTCTGGTCCTTCTACCTGATTGGCGGCCTCGTCGGGATCTACATGGAGAACATTGTGGCAGGTCCCAAGGCGCTTCTGATCCCGGCTTCTGTCACTGGCAGTATGGGCTTGACCTACATGGCCTGTCGGCAGCTGTTGAAAGACTACATCAAGAAGCTGGAGAAGGCCAGGAGAGTCGCAAGCTGTCGCCGCGTCGCGCCATTTGCAGTCGGCAGTGCAGTGATGACCGTGCTCCTTCTTGTTCTTATTATGTGTGCTGTTTTTGTTTTGAGTTGTGTTTGGTCTTTTGCTCCGCTGCAGGAGCGATTCTCAGCCGACCTCAAGGAGGCGCAGAGTGCCCTGGCCCACATGGGATCTCGCCTGCACGATCTCGAGAGCGGCGGCCAGAGCGATCTGGCGCCTTGGCCATAGAACACCACATGCGTTTCTTGTTTCTTTCTCGCGCTCCTCCGCTCCCTCTCTCTCTCTCTGCCTTGCTCCCCCTCTCCCTCTCTCCTCGCTGCCTCTCTCAGCAGCGCCCTTGGCAGGTGGTAGACCTGGACGAAGAGATGGGCAACATGATCGAGGCGCTGCACGAGGCCGCATGTCGACCAACCGACCGCTGAGTGAGTGCGTCTGCATGGTGATGCCAGTGATGCCTGATGCGGCGTGTAGCGCTGAGGTGGAGGCCGACTTTGACAACCTGTACCAGCAGTCGAGCCATGCAGCTTGGCTTGAGCAGTGGAACTGCAGGCAAAGCAGCAGAGTCTCGGGAGAAGCTGCAAGAAGAAGATTTGTTTAAGATTTGGTGACTTTTGCTGCTTGAGGCCAGCAAGCCCGCCCCGCCGAACCGGCAGTGACGAAGCCCCGTCCCCGTCCGGCAACTGGCACAAGCACAGCAGACCGTCCTGAAGGCAGCGGCCTTCCCGAAGAATCAATTCATGTCAGTTCAATATTTGTTCTGGTACAGTCCCAGCCGTGACGTTGTATAGATGTCCATGCACGATGCCCTTCTTTTGCCTTGCTCTCTTGTGCAAAGAATCGATGGTGCAAATTCATGCATGCAGTTGTGATTTTGGTGGGGCCAGGGCCAAGGGCACTCGTCGTATAGCGTGGAATCGTCCAGCTGCGCAAGAGCGCACTTGCTTCCCCTAAGAGGGAGGCCGCTTCCACGCGTAAAAATCGACTGTGCCCCTGGCCCGGCTCTTTCTGGGCTCATCAAAGATCTAGCCTCGACCAGCCAGACTGGTCAGACTTCGCGCAAGGCCACAGGGCCATGCCCCCAGTGAGAGTCAAAAGCCAGACACCACAGTGAGCCCTGAGCATTGCCATGCTCATGCAGCCCACGTGATGCGCAGCTTGGGCAAGCGAGATTCCCGACTGAAACACTGGCAGGCCACCAGAGCCCTTTCCCGCCTCAGCCATTTCTTGCACCTCAAGGCATCGTTGTAGAGTCTCTGCAAGAGATTGCAAAGGCGATCTTCTTGCCAAACATGACGCAGACTCTCCCTCAAGCCACGGTGGAGAAGGTGCCGCTCTCTCCGTCTCGCCTTTCCAGGTCCGGCTCTGCTAAGATCATGCAGGAGAGCCTCGTGCACGGAATCCGTAAATCTTCTTGACACTAAGGTTTCCTAGCTTCGGTTTCTTTGCCGCGGCAGCTGCTTCGTAAGAGCGAAGTGCTTGTCAAAGATTATACCAAGAATGGACCAAGGAAGGCTGCAGCTATCAGGAAGAGCTTTCAGCGCCCGAAGTTTTGGGTCATGGGCTTCGGCTGGTGCTTGGCAGCATGCGCAGGGGCGGCCAACGTGATTGCCTTCAAGTGCTGGAGCCTTTATGCGTCGCATGTGACTGGTAGCACATCGGCCATAGCCTTCCGACTCGAAGGCTACCATCAGGGTGACTATGGCTCAGAGACATTGAAGGAAGCATGCTCGCTGGTCTTCTCCTTCCTTGTTGGAGCATACACCTGCGGAATCCTCATTGACAAGAACCAAGTGCACTTCCTCGGGAAGCTCTGTTTTTCTAGTTTCATCAGTTTTTTGGTCAAGAAGGGTCGGGCGCCTCTTTTCTGACTAGAGAAAGTTGGGAGGAAGAGAGGAGCGCCTTAGGAGTTCACAGGCTCACAGATGACTGCACAGCTTTTCTTTTGCGGAGCTTGCGCAGAGGAAAGCCTTCTACGGCCTGGCCCTGGTCCTGAACTCGGCCCTTCTGGTGTCGGCGGCCTTTGTGCCCGGTCGGCTGCTCGCGGCCTCCCTGGTGGCAGCAGCATGCGGCTTGCAGAACGCCATGTGCACGTCCCACTTTGGCACGATCATCCGCACGACGCACGCCGCCCGGCCTGAGCTTTCGAAGTTTGCCCATTTTGCCCCGCACGAAGCGAACTTAAGAGTCGTTTAAGTGAGCATGCACGCTTTCATTTTCAAAGTGGAGCTCTGTGCGAGGGCTGATCTTTGTTTGTATTTTGACCAGGTCACTGGCACCATGACCGACATCGGTTCGACAATGGGCCGCATCAGCATGATCTACCTCAGGAGAGCTTGCCGCTGCAGGCAGCTGACGGATGTCGAGCGTGCAGAGATCGGCGTGGATGCACGCAAGCTGGGTGTGCTCAGCGGGCTCTGGTCCTTCTACCTGATTGGCGGCCTCGTCGGGATCTACATGGAGAACATTGTGGCAGGTCCCAAGGCGCTTCTGATCCCGGCTTCTGTCACTGGCAGTATGGGCTTGACCTACATGGCCTGTCGGCAGCTGTTGAAAGACTACATCAAGAAGCTGGAGAAGGCCAGGAGAGTCGCAAGCTGTCGCCGCGTCGCGCCATTTGCAGTCGGCAGTGCAGTGATGACCGTGCTCCTTCTTATTCTGATTATGTGTGCTGTTTTTGTTTTGAGTTGTTCTTGGTCTTTTGCTCCGCTGCAGGAGCGATTCTCAGCCGACCTCAAGGAGGCGCAGAGTGCCCTGGCCCACATGGGATCTCGCCTGCACGATCTCGAGAGCGGCGGCCAGAGCGATCTGGCGCCTTGGCCATAGAACACCACATGCGTTTCTTGCTTCTTTCTCGCGCTCCTCCGCTCCCTCTCTCTCTCTCTCCCTTGCTCCCTCTCTCCCTCTCTCCTCGCTGCCTCTCTCAGCAGCGCCCTTGCAGGTGGTAGACCTGGACGAAGAGATGGGCAACATGATCGAGGCGCTGCACGAGGCCGCATGTCGACCAACCGACCGCTGACTGAGTGCGTCTGGTGATGCCAGTGATGCCTGATGCGGCGTGTAGCGCTGAGGTGGAGGCCGACTTTGACAACCTGTACCAGCAGTCGAGCCATGCAGCTTGGCTTGAGCAGTGGAACTGCAGGCAAAGCAGCAGAGTCTCGGGGGGGTCGTCGGCGGCAAGTCACCCAGAAGCTGCAAGAAGAAGATTTGTTTAAGATTTGGTGACTTTTGCTGCTTGAGGCCAGCAAGCCCGCCCCGCCGAACCGGCAGTGACGAAGCCCCGTCCCCGTCCGGCAACTGGCACAAGCACAGCAGACCGTCCTGAAGGCAGCGGCCTTCCCGAAGAATCAATTCATGTCAGTTCAAGATTTGTTCTGGTACGGTTCCAGCCGTGACGTTGTATGGATGTCCATGCACGATGCTCTTCTTTTGCCTTGCTCTCTTGTGCAAAGAATCGATGGTGCAAATTCATGCATGCAGTTGTGATTTTGTTGGGGCCAGGGCCAAGGGCACTGGTCGTATAGCGTGGAATCGTCCAGATGCGCATAAGCGCACCTGCTTCCCCTAAGAGGGAGGCCGTTCCATGCTTAAGAATCGACCGTGCCCCTGGCTTGGCACTTTCTGGGCTTTTCAAAGATCCAGCCCCGACCAGCCAGACTGGTCAGACTTCGCGCAAGGCCACGGGGCCATGCACTCAGCACTGTAAAGAGTAAAAAGCCGGACACCACAGTGAATCCTGAGCATTGCCATGTGTTCGCAGCCCGCATGATGATTTGGGGATTTGGGCAGGGGAGATTCCCGACTGAAACATTGGCAGGCCACCAGAGCCCTTTCCCGCCTCAGCCATTGCACCTCAAGGCATCGTTGAAGAGTCTCTGCAGGAGATTGCAAGGGCGATCTTCTTGCCAAACATGACGCAGACTCTCCCTCAAGCCACGGTGGAGAAGGTGCCGCTCTCCCCATCTCGCCTTTCCAGGTCCGGCTCTGCTAAGATCATGCAGGAGAGCCTCGTGCACGGAATCCGTACGTTCTTGACAAGGTTTCCTAGCTTCGGTTTCTTTTCCGCGGCAGCTGCTTCGTAAGAGCGAAGTGCTTGTCAAAGATTATCAAGAATGGACCAAGGAAGGCTGCAGCTATCAGGAAGAGCTTTCAGCGCCCGAAGTTTTGGGTCTTGGGCTTCGGCTGGTGCTTGGCAGCCTGCGCAGGGGCGGCCAACGTGATTGCCTTCAAGTGCTGGAGTCTTTATGCATCGCACGTGACCGGTAGCACATCGGCCATAGCCTTCCGACTCGAAGGCTACCATCAGGGTGAGTATGGCTCAGAGACGTTGAAGGAAGCATGCTCGCTGGTCTTCTCCTTCCTTGTCGGAGCATACACCTGCGGAATCCTCATTGACAAGAACCAAGTGCACTTCCTCGGGAAGCTCTGCTTCATTAATTTCACCCGTTTGTTGGTCAAAATGGTCGGGTGCTTTTCTTCTGACTTGAGTTGGGAGGAAGATCACAGACTCACAGATGACTGCACAGTACATACTGTAGCTCATGACAGCATTTTTGCGGAGCTTGCGCAGAGGAAAGCCTTCTACGGCCTGGCCCTGGTCCTGAACTCGGCCCTTCTGGTGTCGGCGGCCTTTGTGCCCGGTCGGCTGCTCGCGGCCTCCCTGGTGGCAGCAGCTTGCGGCTTGCAGAACGCGATGTGCACGTCCCACTTTGGCACTATCATCCGCACGACGCACGCCGCCCGGCCTGAGCTTTCGAAGTTTGCCCATTTTGCCCCGCACGAAGCGAACTTAAGAGTCGTTTAAGTGAGCATGCACGCTTTCATTTTCAAAGTGGAGCTCTGTGCGAGGGCTGATCTTTGTTTGTATTTTGACCAGGTCACTGGCACCATGACCGACATCGGTTCGACAATGGGCCGCATCAGCATGATCTACCTCAGGAGAGCTTGCCGCTGCAGGCAGCTGACGGATGTCGAGCGTGCAGAGATCGGCGTGGATGCACGCAAGCTGGGTGTGCTCAGCGGGCTCTGGTCCTTCTACCTAATTGGCGGCCTCGTCGGGATCTACATGGAGAACATTGTGGCAGGTCCCAAGGCGCTTCTGATCCCGGCTTCTGTCACTGGCAGTATGGGCTTGACCTACATGGCCTGTCGGCAGCTGTTGAAAGACTACATCAAGAAGCTGGAGAAGGCCAGGAGAGTCGCAAGCTGTCGCCGCGTCGCGCCATTTGCAGTAGGCAGTGCAGTGATGACCGTGCTCCTTCTTATTCTTATTATGTGTGCTGTTTTTGTTTTGAGTTGTGTTTGGTCTTTTGCTCCGCTGCAGGAGCGATTCTCAGCCGACCTCAAGGAGGCGCAGAGTGCCCTGGCCCACATGGGATCTCGCCTGCACGATCTCGAGAGCGGCGGCCAGAGCGATCTGGCGCCTTGGCCATAAAACACCACATGCGTTTCTTGTTTCTTTCTCGCGCTCCTCCGCTCCCTCTCTCTCTCTCTGCCTTGCTCCCCCTCTCCCTCTCTCCTCGCTGCCTCTCTCAGCAGCGCCCTTGGCAGGTGGTAGACCTGGACGAAGAGATGGGCAACATGATCGAGGCGCTGCACGAGGCCGCATGTCGACCAACCGACCGCTGAGTGAGTGCGTCTGGTGATGCCAGTGATGCCTGATGCGGCGTGTAGCGCTGAGGTGGAGGCCGACTTTGACAACCTGTACCAGCAATCGAGCCATGCAGCTTGGCTTGAGCAGTGGAACTGCAGGCAAAGCAGCAGAGTCTAAGGGACGGGGGCAGGTCACCCAGAAGAAGCCTTGTTCAAGATTTGCTGACTTTGCTTGAGGCCAGTAAGCCCGCCCCGCCGAACCGGCAGTGACGCAGCCCCATCTCCGTCCGGCAACTGGCACAAGCACAGCAGACCGTCCTGAAGGCAGCGGCCTTCCCGAAGAATCAATTCATGTCAGTTCAAGATTTGTTCTGGTACGGTTCCAGCCGTGACGTTGTATAGATGTCCATGCACGATGCCCTTCTTTTGCCTTGCTCTCTTGTGCAAAGAATCGATGGTGCAAATTCATGCATGCAGTTGTGATTTTGTTGGGGCCAGGGCCAAGGGCACTGGTCGTACAGCGTGGAATCGTCCAGCTGCGCAAGAGCGTACCTGCTTCCCCTAAGAGGGAGGCCGTTCCATGCTTAAGAATCGACCGTGCCCCTGGCCCGGCTCTTTCTGGGCTTTTCAGAATCCAGCCCCGACCAGCCAGACTGGTCAGACTTCGCGCAAGGCCACGGGGCCATGCACTCAGCACTGTAAAGCGTAAAAAGCCGGACACCACAGTGAATCCTGAGCATTGCCATGTGTTCGCAGCCCGCATGATGATTTGGGGATTTGGGCAGGGGAGATTCCCGACTGAAACATTGGCAGGCCACCAGAGCCCTTTCCCGCCTCAGCCATTTCTTGCACCTCAAGGCATCGTTGAAGAGTCTCTGCAGGAGATTGCAAGGGCGATCTTCTTGCCAAACATGACGCAGACTCTCCCTCAAGCCACGGTGGAGAAGGTGCCGCTCTCTCCGTCTCGCCTTTCCAGGTCCGGCTCTGCTAAGGTCATGCAGGAGAGCCTCGTGCACGGAATCCGTACGTTCTTGACAAGGTTTCCTAGCTTCGGTTTCTTTTCCGCGGCAGCTGCTTCGTAAGAGCGAAGCATTGTCAAAGATTATCAAGAATGGACCAAGGAAGGCTGCAGCCATCAGGAAGAGCTTTCAGCGCCCGAAGTTTTGGGTCTTGGGCTTCGGCTGGTGCTTGGCAGCCTGCGCAGGGGCGGCCAACGTGATTGCCTTCAAGTGCTGGAGTCTTTATGCATCGCACGTGACCGGTAGCACATCGGCCATAGCCTTCCGACTCGAAGGCTACCATCAGGGTGAGTATGGCTCAGAGACATTGAAGGAAGCATGCTCGCTGGTCTTCTCCTTCCTTGTCGGAGCATACACCTGCGGAATCCTCATTGACAAGAACCAAGTGCACTTCCTCGGGAAGCTCTGCTTTTTTAAGTTCATCAGTTTTTTGGTCAACATGGTCGGGTGCCTTTTTTCTGACTAGAGAGTGTTGGGAGGAAGAGAGGCGCCCCTTAGGAGTTCACAGACTCACAGATGACTGCACAGCTTTTCTTTTGCGGAGCTTGCGCAGAGGAAAGCCTTCTACGGCCTGGCCCTGGTCCTGAACTCGGCCCTTCTGGTGTCGGCGGCCTTTGTGCCCGGTCGGCTGCTCGCGGCCTCCCTGGTGGCAGCAGCATGCGGCTTGCAGAACGCGATGTGCACGTCCCACTTTGGCACTATCATCCGCACGACGCACGCCGCCCGGCCTGAGCTTTCGAAGTTTGCCCACTTTGCCCCGCACGAAGCGAACTTAAGAGTCGTTTAAGTGAGCACGCACGCTTTCATTTTCAAAGTGGAGCTCTGTGCGAGGGCTGATCTTTGTTTGCATTTTGACCAGGTCACGGGCACCATGACCGACATCGGTTCGACAATGGGCCGCATCAGCATGATCTACCTCAGGAGAGCTTGCCGCTGCAGGCAGCTGACGGATGTCGAGCGTGCAGAGATCGGCGTGGATGCACGCAAGCTGGGTGTGCTCAGCGGGCTCTGGTCCTTCTACCTGATTGGCGGCCTCGTCGGGATCTACATGGAGAACATTGTGGCAGGTCCCAAGGCGCTTCTGATCCCGGCTTCTGTCACTGGCAGTATGGGCTTGACCTACATGGCCTGTCGGCAGCTGTTGAAAGACTACATCAAGAAGCTGGAGAAGGCCAGGAGAGTCGCAAGCTGTCGCCGCGTCGCGCCATTTGCAGTCGGCAGTGCAGTGATGACCGTGCTCCTTCTTGTTCTTATTATGTGTGCTGTTTTTGTTTTGAGTTGTGTTTGGTCTTTTGCTCCGCTGCAGGAGCGATTCTCAGCCGACCTCAAGGAGGCGCAGAGTGCCCTGGCCCACATGGGATCTCGCCTGCACGATCTCGAGAGCGGCGGCCAGAGCGATCTGGCGCCTTGGCCATAGAACACCACATGCGTTTCTTGTTTCTTTCTCGCGCTCCTCCGCTCCCTCTCTCTCTCTCTGCCTTGCTCCCCCTCTCCCTCTCTCCTCGCTGCCTCTCTCAGCAGCGCCCTTGGCAGGTGGTAGACCTGGACGAAGAGATGGGCAACATGATCGAGGCGCTGCACGAGGCCGCATGTCGACCAACCGACCGCTGAGTGAGTGCGTCTGCATGGTGATGCCAGTGATGCCTGATGCGGCGTGTAGCGCTGAGGTGGAGGCCGACTTTGACAACCTGTACCAGCAGTCGAGCCATGCAGCTTGGCTTGAGCAGTGGAACTGCAGGCAAAGCAGCAGAGTCTCGGGGGGGTCGTCGGCAGCAAGTCACCCAGAAGCTGCAAGAAGAAGATTTGTTCAAGATTTGGTGACTTTGCTGCTTGAGGCCAGCAAGCCCGCCCCGCCGAACCGGCAGTGACGCAGCCCGGTCCCCGTCCGGCAACTGGCACAAGCACAGCAGACCGTCCTGAAGGCAGCGGCCTTCCCGCAGAATCAATTCATGTCAGTTCAAGATTTGTTCTGGTACGGTTCCAGCCGTGACGTTGTATAGATGTCCATGCACGATGCCCTTCTTTTGCCTTGCTCTCTTGTGCAAAGAATCGATGGTGCACAAATTCATGCATGCAGTTGTGATTTTGTTGGGGCCAGGGCCAAGGGCACTGGTCGTACAGCGTGGAATCGTCCAGCTGCGCAAGAGCGTACCTGCTTCCCCTAAGAGGGAGGCCGTTCCATGCTTAAGAATCGACCGTGCCCCTGGCCCGGCTCTTTCTGGGCTTTTCAAAGATCCAGCCCCGACCAGCCAGACTGGTCAGACTTCGCGCAAGGCCACGGGGCCATGCACCCAGTGAGAGTAAAAAGCCAGACACTACATACAGTGAACCCTGACCATTGCGATGTGTCAGAAGGGTTGATGAGGTTGAACTCCGATTTCATGACATGGCTGTTGGACTGGATTTCGGTCCCAGGATCGAAATGCACCAAACAAGCACATCTCAAGAGCTCTGCAAGCCAGAGCCAGCCCACCGATGTGCCGAAACCACCCACCCCCCCCCCCCCCTAAACCCTAAACCCTAAACCCGGACCCTAAACCCTAAACCCTAAACTTGAGGGCTCCGAAAGCCCCGAAGCTGGAGAGGTGGACCTCTACACGCGGCACAAGGCCCTGACCAACTCGCGCGGCTTCGCCTCCTTCGAAGATCCGGAAGGCATCTCGATATCCTTCTTTGGAATTATTCTTATCTTTGTTTCTATAAAACCCAAGAGGATGTTTAAGATTAAGATAGTTTTTTTTATTAAGGTTCTTAAGGGGAGTATAGATGTACCACGACCTCCTCCAAGAGCTTCACTCTGAGCCCCCCTTAGGAATTACTTGTGATTTTCATTCACATCAAATACAAGGAATATTGTTTTCTTCATATTATATCTTTATACGGGAATCTTAAGAATATGTTGGTTAAATTCGGGGTCTTGGGTTCGCTCCGAAACCCTCTAACCAGCCCGAACTCCCCAAAACAGAACCCCAAAGATGACCTCTCCAGCTACAGGAGTCAGGGCGGGGGGGGAATTTCGACGTAGGAGGGCATTAGTCAGAAGCATAATCACGGTAGAACATCCATATGTTTATCAAGGAGGTGGTCATCATTGTCGTATTCTTGGGGAGCACGGGCTTACACTTCTAAGCCTTGTGCAAAATGTCACTGGCCCCGAACTGCGCGCGCGTGCTGCGTTGGCAGGATTTGAGTAGGTTGTGCTGCGCGCAGATTGAGAGGTAGGGATACGTTTAGTGATGTTGCTCTCGGTGCTTCACTGGAGCTGATTGCGCCTTCTCTTCCTCTCCAGGCGTGCAGAAGGCCTGCCTGCTGCTTGAGCTGTTGACCACTCCCTGTTCTCATCTGGCATTGTCGTCGAACCGGCAGCAGTTTACAGGTAGTGGCGGACAGCAGCATCCATGCCAAGTAGTAAGATGCAGTGTCGCCTTGGACAGCTGGCTCGAGGCGCAGCTTTCCGAAGACCCAGCAAGTTGACAAGAAAGCACGGCCCTTTCTTGCGAGCCGCACTTAAGCCTACCCGATTCCCGAGGTGCGCTCTGTCAAACGCCCAAAGCTTGCAGCCCATGGTTGTCACAGGTTTTTTGGGAAGCCCGAGCCCTAAACCCTGAACATCTCCCTGAACCCTCCTGACAGCTTCCGGAGCCATGTGCCTGGAGCAGCACCAAAGGGTCTGCTGACGCCTGGCAGGCACTGTGAACTTTGACAGAGCCCCCGAACCCTAAACCCTTAACCCTGAATAAGTCCTAAGCCAACCCTAAACCCCTAAACCCCCAAACCCCTAAACCCCTAAACCCCTAAAACCTAAACGGTTTAGGGTTTCGGGTTCCCAAAGCATCCTCGCAGTCTCCTGAGCTCTGATGCGGAGCCCCCCCCCCCCCCCCCAGCCCAAAAGAAAAAATCTAGGTTGGTTTGGGGGGGGGGGGGGGGGGGGGGGGCATCTTTATTTTTCCTTATTTGGGTTTAAAAGGGACCCTATATACATATATATATATATATATGTGTATTTTTTTTAGAAGTTTTAAAGGTCAACCCAGACATGCAACTGCAGAACGAGGCGTCCTGAGACCCCCACCCCCACCCCAAATGACTAAAAGGGCTTCCCAATATGGGGGGGTACCCTTTTTTTCCATAATGGGGATTATGTTTGGAAGCGCCCAAAATCCCCAAACCCCCCAAACATCTCAGACACCCTGAGCCGAACAAGGAATGGGCACTTCCGTCTCTGCAGCCCTTGGGCCCAGGAATTTAGGGTTTCGGATTCAGTGTGCTCGTGTCTCTGGTTGTGGATTCCGAGTTGCACTTTGCACCAAAGCAGCTTGGGGCTTGAAACTTTTTTGAAGTTCTGGCTTAGCTTGACTCACATCCAGCCAAAGGGCCACAGAGGATCTTCATGTAGGGTTTGGGGTTTCGAGTTTCGTGCAACTGCAAAGACAGATGACCATGTGTCCTGCGCCGAGACGGATTGCAGTTCGGACAACTCATTGTGTGTTGTGTAGACCCTTCGCTTATCCGAGGTTTGTTCGGAATGCCGAGAGCCTCTCCAGATACAACTGTACTACGTGCCCCACAAGGGTGAGGCTGGGCCTAGGATTCGTTGCATGCAGGCGCCTGTTGTTCCACTAAGGTTCAGGGCCCTATAGTTGGGATTGAGAGGCTAGCGTGCTTGTGTCAGAATTAGAGCGTGCTTTGGATTTAGGGTAGTCGTGTCCGTTTGCCCCGCGCATTTGTGTTACCAGCACATGCATTGCCCACTGCATCCATGGCTGAAGGCGGTAGCGTCCATGCAACCAGCACATACATTGCCCGCTGCAGGGGTGAAAATGTAGCTTCTGCAAACGGTTCTGCACCTTCGAAAGCTTGGATTTGATCCATTTTGGATTTACACTCCTTAACACCCTTAAACCCAAGCAACGTAATGCTTTCATGTCTCTGTAGCAGGCTGATCACGAGTTCATGGTTCTGGCCGCTGATCGCGAAAGGCTGCCGTGTGTTCAGCGGGCCTTGCATGGGCTGAGGGATTGAGTTGAGAGGCTTTGGACTGGTCGGTTTCGCCTGTGGTCACTTGAAACCTCTCAACAACCAGTCTGGCTTCTCCTAATCACGGGAGACCTAGAGAGTCTTAAGCAGTCTTAAGCATATTTTGCGCTCTTCTCAAACCATCTCGCACCCGAAGTGGAAATCACAGAAGATGAGATCGCCGGGCAGGCGCCAGCCTTATCACCGTGGTGTGCCCGAGGCCTGCGCCTTTGTTCAAGCGTCGCATGACCCCAGGATGTACAAGCATGACCCAGAGTCATTTACAGAAGTGGAGTTGCAGTGAACCAGGACCCCCACCAGCGTTTAGGGTGTTCAGGGTCCAGGGAAAAGGGTCTGGATTCTCAATCCACATGCTGGCTTCCGTGATATCGTACCTGGAAGAATGGTCACACTTGCGTGCTTGGATAAGCTGGTGGGCTAGAGTGTGCAAAAGGAGCGCGCGCGCGCGGGTGTGTGTGTGTGTGTGTGTGTGTGTGTGTGTGTGTGTGTGTGTGTGTGTGTGTGTGTGTGTGTGTGTGTGTGTGTGTGTGTGTGGTGTGTGTGTGTGTGTGGTGTGTGTGTGTGTGTGTGTGTGTGTGTGTGTGTGTGTGTGTGTGTGTGTGTGTGTGTGTGTGTGTGTGTGTGTGTGTGTGTGTGTGTGTGTGTGTGTGTGTGTGTGTGTGTGTGTGTGTGTGTGTGTGTGTGTGTGTGTGTGTGTGTGTGTGTGTGTGTGTGTGTGTGTGTGTGTGTGTGTGTGTGTGTGTGTGTGTGTGTGTGTGTGTGTGTGTGTGTGTGTGTGTGTGTGTGTGTGTGTGTGTGTGTGTGTGTGTGTGTGTGTGTGTGTGTGTGTGTGTGTGTGTGTGTGTGTGTGTGTGTGTGTGTGTGTGTGTGTGTGTGTGTGTGTGTGTGTGTGTGGTGTGTGTGTGTGTGTGTGTGTGTGTGTGTGTGTGTGTGTGTGTGTGTGTGGTGTGTGTGTGTGTGTGTGTGTGTGTGTGTGTGTGTGGTGTGTGTGTGTGTGTGTGTGTGTGTGTGTGTGGTGTGTGTGTGTGTGTGTGTGTGTGTGTGTGTGTGTGTGTGTGTGTGTGTGTGTGTGTGTGTGTGTGTGTGTGTGTGTGTGTGTGTGTGTGTGTGTGTGTGTGTGTGTGTGTGTGTGTGTGTGTGTGTGTGTGTGTGTGTCTGTGTGTGTGTGTGTAACAGGTCCCAAAACGAATGTCGATGCGCAGAGAACTTGACACGCGCGCCCCCTCTCGCGCGCAAGTCAGCGGCAAAGACGAGTTCGTTCTGCTCGCCATCAAAAACTATCCGCTGGCCCACGTGCTTTTCTCATCAGTGCATATCCGTGCCATGCCGCGGCCCACCGTCCTCCCAAGCCGCCTCGGCTGTTACCATTTCACTATCTTGAACAGTCGTTTGTCGCTGCAAGTGTGTGAGCGGGTATGCCATCTCAGGTCATCAGCAACGACGTCCACAGTAAGGCGGGCACAGGCCAGGACGAAAACTGTTTAGGGCTGTGAAACAAAAAGAATCTTACTTTCACAGCGCGGCTACTTTTCTGGCTGAGGGATCTGTTCATCTCCACAAGCGGCACAAGCGCCTAGCTGTTGCAACGAGTTAAAGACTTTAGCTTTGAAGGGTTGTTTTGAAGCATGCCAAGACATGCCTTGAAGCTCTAGCAGCTCTAGCAGACAAAAATCAAAAACTTATCTCCCTGGTCTGCCACATCCTTTTTGAAGGCACACGTGACGAGCAAACTTGTGCCCAGAAATGGCTTCACCACCCCTCAAGCCTACACTGCCTTGTCCGCTAACATGATGGCCTGCAGGCCCTAGAGTTTCTTGGCCTGTCGTTCGGCCTGTCCACGTTCTGGACCAACGACGGACAGAGGTGGGTTCAGATTAGGGACTGAGTGCGGGTGGTTGTTTGCGCTTGGGCTTACAGGTGGGCACTGTGCCCGTTACCTCCCATCGTCGCCCAAAAACTCCCAAAGGCCCGAGTCCGCTGAAGGGTTGGTCCCTTGCGAGTCCCTGCCGAACACGAACCTGACCCGAACCCGACCACCTCCCCCAACCCCCACCCCCCCCCCCGAATCGCAAGATCGAGCCCGAGTCTAGCCCAAACTAGAACCCGACCCTCCACCCCCAAAAGCCTGACACCCGCAGACCCAAAAGAGAGAGACCCCCACAAAGCTCTTCGAGCCCGAACCCTGTAATCTGGGGGGTTCCTAACCCCTAAACCCTAAACCCTAAACCCTAAAACCCTAAAACCCTAAACCCTAACCCTAAACCCCGAGCCTCACCTTCCGCTTACCTCCGAAGGTTGCCGAGCCTCGTCGGGGCATGTCGCTCCGCGTGCCCCTTTGATGCGACGCCCTCGGCTAAGATCCTCTTGGGTGAGAGAGGGTTTAGGGTTTAGGGTTTATAGGGCCCCACAATTAGGGCATCAGGAACTACATATGGCAGTAGGAATTTGCAGATGCTGGGGTCCTCATATTCCTGCCATTTGCCCATCTTTCCTGGGGGTTCCCCGTGTCAGGGGTTTTCATGGGATACGTGGAAGGTTGCAAAGATTGCGGGCCGGTCACAAAGCGGGGGCATGCGAACATGTCTGCTTCCACTCTTAGTCTTTGGAAGCTGGTGATGTAGGCTTCGGTTGTACGCCTGTGCAGGTTCTACGGCTTAAGGCTTTACATGGGGATCTTTGGGTCGTGGGTTCGAGCGTGTCGCTGGGCCACATGTTGTCGTGTGGCTCTTGCTCGAACTGAGGCACATGGTGGCTTCCGCGACAGTGAGTCGATTCATTTAACATGCAAATACCTCTTGCAATTGGACCCAGCACGGGGTACAGACATTGGCTTGATCGGAGCCCGGTTCATGAGCACTTCTGAGATTCTGTCAGAGGTCCAATTGTTGATGGATACCATCCATCGCGGTAAAGTATAGAGTTTCACACTAGAGAGAGATTCCCAACACAAGAAAACATCTGCAAAGTTGGTGCAAGCCACAGCGACAGACTGCAGAAAGGACTGCAGGCTTCAGCGCAGTCGCTTTTGCCCCGAAGCAAGTGGTCGGTTGCAGCTTCTCCTGCCGCATATCGGGCGTACCTCGACCTTCTTGGAGGATCCTCCAACCTCAAACGGTCTGCTGCAGACTGTGCCAGACCATACATTTCCCCCCCCCCCCCTCCCCTCCCCCGCCTTTGCCCTAAACCGCAGGTGTGCGTGTACCCGGATGGCAGCCGCATTACCAACACCTCCAAGGAGCCCGGGGCCTCGGCCGCCCTCGCCCAACCATTACGGTTTAGGGTTAGGGTTGAGCGTTTCGGGTTTAGGGTTAAAGGTTTCGGGTTTCGGGTTTAGGGTACCCCGAAAGTAGACCCCGAACTTGTAAGAACGACCCCAACAAGGTACCCCGAATATCGTAAACCCCCGTGCAGACTCTGTGCTGAGTAGGGCATAACAGGGCTCATAGGGCTTGCAGAGTTTAGAGGGGATGTGGGGCTCCATTCAGGGCTCAGGGTGCAACCATCATAGAGAGAGCATCAATTTGGGAAAGCCCAAATGGTTCGAATTTCAAGACATGCTTCCTCTTGCAGCAATTTGCACAAAGATGAAGAGGCCGGCATGGTGCAGTGCTGGATCTATACATAAAGGGATGAGGGGACTTAGAGCAAGTGGGGTTTCATTTAGGGCAGCTAGAGTTACAATTACCCTGTAGCCCCCAATCAGGGTACTTGTAACCCTACTGACTAAGTCCCATGAAAACCCTAAACCCTAAACCCTAAACCCTAAACCCTAAACCCTAAGCCCTAAGCCCTAAGCCCTAAGCCCTCCCAGTTAGAGGTATGGTACGGAGCTGGAAATCGTGAACCTGGGCATGCCCCTGGTGAGGCCGGGCCCTCAGACTCCCCACACTTGCTGCAGAAGTGATCGGCTTTCAGCCACAAAAAGCTTCAAGGAAGGGAAGCTTCTAGCCACGAGCCAGTACTCTATAGTACGGAGGTTCGGTGAGGCGGAGATCATCTGTCCCGGGTGTGCTTTCTGGGGTCTTTGAGGCGGTTATAGGAGCCTGGGCTCCTACTTTTTCGAGACTTCAGAGCAGCTTGTCCCCCCCCCCCCCCCTGCACGGCAGGTGCGAGATTCCCAAGCCTGGCTCCTCAGGCAAGATGCTCGACTCTGGGCTTGGGGAGGTTGAATTAGTTCCCTTGTCAGAAATGTAAGACTTGAGGGCCATTTTCGGGCTTGGGCCTTTGGCTTCATGCTTAGGGCCTCCTGGGTGCTCAAGTATCACGCTTGCCTTGTTCCGGTGCCCTGTGCGGGTTCCACTTCAGGTGGCTTGCAGCTTCAGGTGGAGTGCGCAGATGGAACCACCATTGAGGCCTGCTTAGGGTGTAGGGTTTAGGGTTTGGGGTTTAGGGTTTAGGGTTTAGGGTTTAGGGTTTAGGGTTTAGGGTTTAGGGTTTAGGGTTTAGGGTTTAGGCCTGCATCGCATGGTGATGAAGGCTGCCCAGCGGGAAGCGGGGGTTTGCGATTGCCACAGTAGCGTCTTCCACGGCGTGTGGTACAGCAGGGCGAGAGAAGTAAGGTTACCTGAAAGAAGACTGAGCAAACTTCGGGAGGTGATTCCGCAGGTCCTCTCTGGCGGATCCTTCCAACAGGTCTCCCCAGAGGAGCCCGCTGCCTTGTGGTGAGCTTTGTAGGTCAAAGGAGCTGGAACTTGACATCTTTTTTACTGAAGACCATGTACCAGGGGCTTTACTTACTTAGCTAGGTATGGGCCCTTGGCCTGGGCCCTGACACCATCTCGGCCTGAAACACTCCACTCCATTCTCATTTCATGACGTTGGCGCTGGGCATCTTTCATGGATGCAAAAGTCGTGCCGGAGTCTGAAGTTCAAGGCTCGGGGGCTTAGGATTCACAATTCCCCCTAACCCCAAGCCCTGCCAATGCTTTAAACCCACAAAGTTTGGCACCAAAGAAACTGCTTCCAGGAGGAATCTGAAGCTGCGAATGCCTCCATCTGCCTCACCGCCAGCGATGGCAGTACGGCCTCGATCTTGGACGGAGGAGGTTTTCGTGTTTAGGGTCCCGGGTTGTCCACTGCACCTTTTTAGCTGGTGTAGGCCGGGGCCTTCGGCGTACATGCAACTCCTGGGCGAGGGTGTTTCCCTGCCGAAATCAACTACGCACAGAACTCCACCTCAACGTAGCAGCCTGAAGCGAAACATAAACAAATTCGTAGTCGTTACATTTCCTGACATCTACTAGACTTCGTCCCCGTCATGCCCGATAATTGCGCTGTGTTGGCTCGAAGGCTGTGCAGGTTAGAATGTTTAAAAAGTTTAAAGACTCTTGACCTCGCAATTATGCATTACTTCGTTGCATAGAGTTGCATCATGCCACGCTACACAGTTCTCCATGTACTTGGTCGTGTGGCGCGAAGGTTCGAGCAGGTGGCGACGGCTGCGTGCAGATATGTGGGAAGGACAGTGAGGCAAATGATGGGTTCAGGTTGAAGTTTTGAAGCTTCAGGCTTTCGACATTCGCGTTCGAGCTTCATTTTGAGATCCGAGGTGGTTGAGAGCAGTGTATGCTGCACACGACCGTTGCTGCACTGCAACCTGACACTGTCACCCCCGGCAGGGCACGGAGACGTCGAGCTACATGGCGGTGGCACCCAGCATGAAGTGCGCAATTGTTTATGAAGAGCCATTGCTAGCCCGCAATTGGCTTGGGACACTCGGATACTCAGCTGAATTCCTAGCGTGTGAGACAATGTGCACCGACCATGTGACCAGGGCAAGCCTTCCCAGAACAGTCCTCAGACAGCGCACCCCTAAAAGACCATCGGGCTCGATGAGAATCGCAAAGAAGTTTTGGACCACTGGTTTTCAAAGCCCTTCATCATGAACTAGAGGTTTAATTACAGCAATATAACTAGACAGCCTAACCACACAACATGCTCCAGATAGATACTGTCATGATGAAGCATTGCAGTCGTGATGTTCAAGTCTCAATTTCTTTTATCATGGTCAGAACGCCAGGACAGTTTCTATCAGGTCAGCTTGTTGTTCAGGTGGTGCATCGAACTAGTCAGCATGAGCCATCACCTATCCGTGTGCCCTCCGCAAAATCGTTGGGCCCTAGGTGCGAAGCCCGAAGCCCCCGATGTGTCTCAAGTCATGGGCTTGGTTTTGCAACTCTTCCGAGGCGTACTGCACGGAGGGGAAGCTGGTGACAAGACGCTGCCTCAGACCATCGACTTACACTTAGTTCAGTTGAAACCACAGGTTCCTGAGCCTTAAGCCCTATCTCTGGCGCAGGGCAGCATGTTACCAAAAAACAAAGGCTTGTGGAGGCTCAACCCTCCAGCCCGAAACTCCAACACTCAACAAGAAACCCGAACCGGCCCTCAACCCTGCGCCATCAATCCCTCAACCCGACTCAGCCCGAAACCGCAACAATTGACCTTCCGTTGAACTAGGCGCTGCCGATGGCGCGGAATTCTGCTTGCTCGCCGACCAGACGCTGCAGTCTCCAGGTTCGCAGGGTTGGTCCCCGAAACCCCAAACTAAACTTTTCAACGCTAGACCTAGGGCTGGGGTTTCAGTTCAAGGTCGTCGGAGATGCTTCCATACCAAGTAATTAACACCCATCAACACCCTCAACCAAGAAGAGAAACGACTACCTCTGGCATCAAAACACTCCGAACCATTCCGAGCAGATCCTCATCTCTAGGAAGACTGTGAGAAGCCTGCACCTTCAGAACCCTGAACACCCCAATTCGGCAGTTTCTCGAGGTGGATGGGCAGGCTCCCTGAACCATGGTCCCTTTCGCGCCAGGTTGGCTTGTTTCGGTTCTTGGTCGTTTGCGTAGAGCTTGAAAAGGGTTTCGGGATAGGGTTCAGTTGCTGAGGCACGTTAGTGCTGCTAGGCCCAGTGTTGGCAATGTCCCGGCCGTTCATGAACTCCATCCTTCACAACATCGTCTCCAGTATTCGGTACTCATTACAGACAAATGTTCGGCTAAATTCGTAATCCTCTGATGAAAAGGAGGCCCCCAAAGCCCCCCCCCCCCTCCCAACAAAGGGACCCTAGAGTCCCTAGAGTTCAAAACAACCCACGTCTGACTGAGCAGGAGCAGTCAGTCCGCGCTGCTTGGAGGGCAACAAGGCACCCAGGGGGCGGAGAAGCTCGGACCAAAACCTGAGGCCCTCTTTCATTCTTCTAGTCAGGGTGGTCCAGGAGAAATCAAGGAACTTTCTAGACAGTTCCCCAAGATGGAATAAGTACCCCTCCCCCCCATGAGACCTGATTGCTTGTGGGGTTGGGTGAGCATGGCAGTGTGGACCTGCTTCTTCACGCAGCCAACCGGCTCAAAGCTACATTTTGGCACCGTTCCGGGGCTCTCCTACTCCCTGGTACCAAAGGATGTGCACACACACACACACACACAGAGTACGCGTACATATCTTCACACGTATACTCCACCTGTGCTACAGACAGAGGTAAAAGTTCAGGACAAAAGACAGAGAAGCCATGTGGCAAGAAGTTCTCCAGATGGATGGCAGGCAGGAGAAGCCTCGAAAGTTTTGATCCCAGAAATGAGCATGTCGGTAACTTTCTTGCTGATTCCTCTACACCCTCCAGCGTAGACCCTAAACGAATACACCCAAGGCAGCCCTGAGCCCCAGCCTACACTCCCCAAGCACCCTGAAACGAAGGGCCACTACAACTCACAACACCAAGAAGCTACCCTTAGGTTTGTGGCCATCACCCTCGTTCTCACGACCGCTCACTTGCGAATGATGATGACTCCGACAAGCATTGCGGATTTGAGGTTCATGGTGCAGTGGCCACAGCGCGGCACTTAAGATGTATATTCGGGTTCAGGGTTTAGGGTTCAGGGTTTACGTAGGGTTTAGGGTTTTGTGGAGGGGAGGGACATATAGGTAGCTTTATACCAACGAATGGATGCTTTCTCGTGTGAGAGTTCGACCCGGCCTCTCCTATCCTCTCCTGCAGAGAGTGTCGGGAGTGCTGTGAAGGAGCACAAAGTGACGTCTGGGGTAAAGGTTTGGCCCTAGGTTGCGGAGCAGCTTTGCTTCAGAGCACAAAGGGGAGCCAACTGTTGATAGGGCTTGGAGTTTAAGTTGTGATGGAAGACAGCCATCCCAAACGTGCGCGGATGGTTGAAGCAGAAACTTGCTTTCCTGCATTTTTGTCTATCGTGCAGGACATAGGGCGTAACCGTCAGACCGACTCAACCCTCGAAACCCTGATGCCCTGGATCAGAGGTTGCGGCAGCAGATTACCCACATCGGCAAGGTCCCGGAGGACCTGGGGGTCCTAGCCCAGACCTAATGAGAGTTCGAGTGCTTCGGCGCCCAAAGAAACTTGGTTTTTTTGGGGGGTAGGGGATGCAGTCACGAGTCATATCCTGGTACGTGTTTTCTGTTGGGATGGCATAAGATTGGAGGATGAAGATATATAATTTGGGATCTTCCCCCCTTATACTAACAGTCCTTAATAGTGATTACAACAGGGGGGTACGCTGAATATTGATGACTATTACGGGGCAAGGCGACTCTGTGGAGTCACGCTACTGTAGCTACCAACCCCGATCCCCTCAAGCCGAAGCCCAGCAACGCCGAGCACCTTTGTGCCATTTAGGGTTTAGGGTTTGCCCCGGAGGTTTCTTTCTTTCCTAAGGTTGGCCCCGGCTGGGTAAGGTCGGCGAACCGCCCCCCCTTGGACCGCTGGTCCCCTGGGCAGCCCCACCCCCCCCCCCTCTCTTTTGAGCCGTGAATGGATATCCTTGACCGAACAATCATACGAGAATTGCAAAGCCGCGCCACCCCCGACCCTCCCCGCTCTTCAAGCCATGCAAGCTTGCTTCATAGCATGTCGTGCTGTCAGTGGACATTCCTTCAAAACCCACATGAATCCTTTCCAAACCCATCATGCGAGCATTGTGTTCGCAGATTGCAGCCCCCGCTCAACCCCCTGATTCCTTTAAGCTTTGCTTCTTAGCTTTTAAAGGCAGGGAATGCTTGTGCCGACAGTTCCAGGGGCCCCCAGTTGGCGAGAAAGAAAAGGGAGCGAAGACAAAAAACAACAGGGATGGGAAGAAACTCCACACTTTCCAAACCCATCATACGAGCAGTGTGTTTAGAGATTGGGCATGCGAACAGGCTTTTAGCCAGTCATGTTCGCAGCAGCCCAACCAAAGACTGCATGTTGTAATGCACAGCATCACAAATGTTGTTATGCACAGCGTTTTGAGCTTGTGCACTCCGGAAATGCTGTAACTTGCGGCATATGGAGCTTGTGTCTTTTGCTGAAAAACTTACTGCGATTGAAGCTTGTGAACGGTCAGAAATCTGTAGCTGACAGCATTTGGACTATGCGTAGTCATAAATGCGGTAATTTACAGCACTTGGAGCTCAAACAGACGCGCGGTCAACGTTTGGATTGAAAGGCTGTAATCTACAGCAGGTGGATAGGCATGCTGAAGTTTGTAGCATGAACACGCAGAAATGCTGTATATTTCAGCATTTAGAGCCTGGGAACCGCCAGAAATGCTGCATGTCATACCAGGAGGGGGCGAGCCAACGTTAGCAAGGAAACCAAGCCAAAAGCCAACCTTACGAAACCAAAGCCAAAGTAACCGTGTCCGCCTGCTTAATGTTGTCTGCTGATTAGTGTGACCCCCCCCCCCCCCCTCAACGAAAGGATCCCCCTCTTTAGTGTGGGGGGGGGGGGGGGGGGGCTTTTGGGGGCGGGGGGGAGGACTGAGAAGGCCCAGAAGGAGCTCCAGAAGCTTCCTTCAAAGGAGCTCAGAAGGCTTTCTTCTTTACTTTCTCAGAAGAATTTCAGAAGGATAGTGCATCGCCCGATTTTTTTTTCACAATTCCGGGGGTCCGCCTCAAATAGATCCCCCTGAATATTTTTTGGATTTTTTTCCACAATTCCGGGGGAGCACACTAATCAGGATACAACATTACAATCAGCGCGTGAAAGAAGATACTCAGACCCTGAGAAGATTAAGGCAACCAAAAAAAGCCTCCGATGCACACCCCCACAGCCTCCTAACAGCTTGGAAGAGCCAGATTATCAACCAGAAACCCTAAACCCTTAAACAGGACAGTTTGCAAGACGCGCGAGTCGACGAAACCATGTTGGAAGCTGCACGGCTGCAACAGACTACCACCAGAAACCCCCTCACATCTGATGAAGCCCAGGTCCGGCAGAAGAACTACGTGCTAGCCTGTCGGTTCTTCGTTCACGTCAACTTGCTGAACATTTTGCTGGAAGTGGTCGGCATGTCTCAGAATCCGAGCATGGTTGCCTCGGCGCGAGTGGCGATGTTGGTGGCAGTGACGTGACTGATGCGGAACAGGATACCCATAATTAACTGCCCTTCAACTGATGAATGTACACGAAACCCTAAACCCTAAACCGTCGCTGCGCCATGCTATGAGTAATCAGGGGAAACTCCAGGAGGCGAGAAGTATAAGTCAGAGGTGTAAGTTCGGCCCCTCGCAACGAGCCATGAGGTCCACTTCTTTCAGTGGGCCGTTGCAACGGGAGCCTATCATCTGACGAAGCAGGAGGCCGAACGCTGAAGCCAACCCTAAACCCTAAACCCTCACAAACCTCTTTCGAAGATCCGATTCAGCAGGTCAGGCTGTTCTCCGCCGGCATGTACCTGTCGCTTCTCGTCCGGAAGCTTTCCTTCAGTCCGAGGATTCTGCTCTGCTGGGGCTAGGGGCTAAGGGGGCTAAGGGCTTCAGGTTGGCACCTGAATCGAACCCCTTTTTTTATGAGTTTGCGCAGGGTGGCCAGTGCTTTCCTTGGGGCTGTTGGAGGCAGCTGGAGCAGTCAGCTAAGGTTCGTGGTCTTTGTGCTTGTGGCTCCTTCTGAAATTGGCACAGCATATGGCCTGATGATACAAGGCCACGACGAACATGCAGTACAAACTTCAAGGAATGCAGTCGCAGCCTGCAGTCTTGCACTAACTGAGACATATAAATAGCCCTACATGTAAAGATCAAGCTTCATCAGGGAGGCTCAGCTACATCTGAGATGTTGTTCATTGCGCCTGCGGTCTGCTCTGGTCTGCATACACCATGGAAGCACGAATTTCTGTTCATGGTATCATCGCAAATCAAGTTCATTGAACAGCTTGCAAGGGGTTGGAGAATGGTCACAGTCAATGTCTTTACATCGATGGCTTTTCCGTCTCTTCATGCTCTGTGCATTCACCGTTGTTTGTATGTTCAGCGTGGGTCTCATGCTCGGCCTCGGAATCATCTTTGGCCTGGGCGTCCGACAGGCTTCAAGATCGTGAGCAGGCTGATCATGACCAGCATCTTCATCGACACAAGGCCGCCTGTCTCCAGTTGTTTCGTGGCAGCCCAGCAAAATGAAGCGCTTCCATCACGATCGAGGCAAGTTTCAGGCACTCGCTGCAATGAGAGTGAGAGTGCCAGTGAGAGTCGTAGTGGCAATGGTAGTGGTAGTGGTGGTGGTGGTGGTAGTAGTAGTAGTAGTAGTAGCAGCAGCAGCATCAGTAGTAGCAGTAGTAGCAGTAGCAGTAGCAGCAGCAGCAGTCGTCGTCGTCGTAGTAGTAGTAGTAGTACTACTACTACTACTACTACTACTACTACTACTACTACTACTACTACTACTACTACTACTACTACTACTACTACTACTACTACTACTACTACTACTACTACTACTACTACTACTACTACTACTACTACTACTACTACTACTACTACTACTACTACTACTACTACTACTACTACTACTACTACTACTACTACTACTACTACTACTACTACTACTACTACTACTACTACTACTACTACTACTACTACTACTACTAGTCGTAGTCGTAGTCGTAGTCGTAGGCGTCGTCGTCGTCGTCGTAGCAGTAGTAGTAGTAGTAGTAGTAGTAGTAGTAGTAGTAGTAGTAGTAGTAGTAGTAGTAGTAGTAGTAGTAGTAGTGTAGTAGTAGTAGTAGTAGTAGTAGTAGTAGTAGTAGTAGTAGTAGTAGTAGTAGTAGTAGTAGCAGTAGTAGTAGTAGTAGTAGTAGTAGTAGTAGCAATAGTATTAGTACCAGTACCAGTACTAGTACTAGTACTAGTACTAGTACTAGTACTAGTACTAGTACTAGTACTACTACTCGTAGTAGGTTGATTCGTAGTCGTAGTATTAGTAGAAGAAGAAGTAGAAGCAGAAGTAGAAGCAGAAGTAGAAGAAGTAGAAGAAGTAGTAGAAGTGGTAGAAGTAGACGTAGGGGTAGGGGTCGGGGTCGGGGTCGGGGTAGGGGTAGAAGAAGAAAGAGCAGTAGTCGCACAGTAGTACCACGCAACAGGACTTGTGGTAGCCTGTAGCTAGGCCGCTACGTAGCATTTCATGCTCAGCTTTGTTCGCTTCACGGCGAGGCTGTCATTCATTTGCCAATCCTTGACGCTTGACTTCAGCCGCAGCTCCAAGATGCCCTGTTTGTCTTCTGCGCCGCTGTTACCTTCTAAATACACTAAATACAACTGCAAAACTGTCGTCTGCGCGGACCGAAAGAGCCTCAAATAGCGGCTGCAGCTCAGGATTTCTAGTGCTTCTTTGATCTCGGAGCTGATGATCCACGGCACTGGTCAACTTCCCTACATGATGGCGGTGTTCATGGAGTTCCAGTACTTCGTGGCTTCGCAGCGGAAGACTAAAAAGGCATGCGCTGGCTGCTGTGAGTGCAAGCATCAAATCAATTCTCTCCAGGGAAAGTCGAACACATCCCACTGCCCTAAACTAAGGTGGCGTGTATGACGCTGTCAGTTGTGCTGGAACTTCTCCTCCGCTCCCGCATCCAAGCACTCTTGGACTCAGCGGATGCTGAAACCCTGGTGTCCAGCTTCCGCCGTGTGCTCCGTGGGATTTGCGATGGAGATGTCCTCCTTGCCGGCAACATGACGATGCCTGTTTGCAAGTAGAATTTAGGTGTTTAGGGTGTTCCGGCACAATGGGCGTCTAGAGTGGCTTATTGGCGGCAAGCATTTTTCTCAGAATGAAATGTTTATCGAGAAAACCTTTTTGGCCTTCGGTATCTTTAGGGCTTGGGGCGCTGAGATCATGCTGGCAGCCCCGAATTTGACTACCACGAACGACTTAGACGCAAAAAGTGCACTTTTGGTTCCCCAAACAGTGTGCCTACACTAGGGTCTCTTACGTCCAGGGTAAAAAGAGTTGGATTGAGAGCTGCGCGCGCGCACGTGGTGCCGGATGCGCGGACGGTTATTCCTCGAGCGGTGGTCGCATTTTCGACGAAATGCACAGCACGGGCTTGGGCGCAGATTTCTCGGGGCCTGGGCTGGAGGCATCGCAAATTACATCCTTTTGGCATCTTTTGGCGTCGTACATGGTGTCGAAGCGCTCGCCTAGCGCGCTCGCCTAGGCCCTGTGCGCACTTTGTGGGTGTTCAGGCGTGAAAAGCGTGCTGGTGCATTTTTCGATGCTTGCATCACTCAGCGTCCTGAAAACATGGCAGGCGAGCGGGATCCTGCGTTGTGGGCCTGGATGGGTTCGCAGCGTGCGGCCACACTAATAAAGAGCTTTGCCATTAGCAATGTTGCAGTTTTTGGGAGGACATCCGGGGCTCTGGTGGCGCGAATGTCGACTGTTGTAGCACAATCGTAATCCGCCGAGGACGTCCGGAGCTGTGGTTGCTCTAAAGGCGACCTTTCGTAGTACAAGCGTAGTGTGCCGAGGACAACTGAACCTGTTTTTAGCTATGGTACCACTGTCAGGCTGACACCGGGCACGCCTTACAGTGTTAGTGTTGTCACGGCGATACAACCGGAATGCAGTTTAGGAGTTAGGGCAGACTTCGCAAGAACGAGTCCACACAGAAATGTATGATCTGAGGATTCACGGTGCTGGTGACTGCCTGCAAAACTTGCTTATGAATAGCGCCTCGACTGCCAACATCAAGGGCTCAAGGAGGGACCCTTACAAGGGAGCTTAGGCCTCAGCTATTTAGGGTTCTTTTGGGGGCCGCTTAGGTATAAAGGGACTATACAAGGTATATATAGGGGTTTTATAGGGGAATAAGATTAAGGGTCGGTCCCTCCTTTTACCCCTGTTGACAAGGGATCACAGTGCCATGCACAGATGTGCCAGATGAGTCGTTAAGTCAAATCCATGTGGGGCCCTGCATTTTTTGCCTGACATAGAATGCTAGAAGCAGCAGCATAGCAGCAGCAGCAGCATGGCCGTATACAGACAGGACCCGGACCGTAGCCATGTGTCGAGGCAGACACAACAAGTGTTCATGGTCATCTGTCCAGCGCGGTGAAAGATTCCAAACTCATGCAGTCACGGGACCCCCAGCTTGAAACAGATGGTTGTAGCCTAGTTAGCCTACGGCAAAGCCTAAACATCGCTGAGTTAGCTCAACACCAAACTTTCTTCTTAGCAACAGGAGCGAATCTACATGGCAAGGCCTTTGACCAGCTGCCCCGTGGCCTGTGGATCCAGCACAGTGCTGTAGCTGGTGGGGGCTCAGGGCTGAGGGGTTTGGGGCTGAGGGCCTATTTGGGTCCCCGATCGCCTACCATTTCGAGATTTTGCCAAAAATCTCGGGGTGTATCTGCGAAGGGGTACGGGAAATAACTACAGGCGGGGTCTGGCCCCCACGTCCAGTTCAAGCGCCCGGTTATATTTAGAGCAGCCATACGCCGGACCCATGACAGAATAAACCCTAAACCCTAAACCCTAAACCCTAGCATCCCCACCCTTCAAAGGAAGCCATTTGGTCACTGTTGGGGACTATCTGAGGTTGGGCACTTTAGGGACGCGTCAGGATGTCCCAAAAAAGCTCTGAGCTCTACTCTAGGGTGTAGGGTGTAGGGTGTAGGGTTTAGGGTTTAGGGTTTAGGGTTTAGGTTTTAGGGTTTAGGGTTTAGCATCATTTCTCATAGAGTTTCGGGTTTGGGGCTCTCGGGTTCAACATGAATTAAGGGTTGGTCAGCTGAGGTTGCCAGCAGATGATCGTGAACCCTTTTCCAGCTTCATCGAAGCCTCCACGAAAGCTGCTGCACAGCCGGAGGGGGCTGCAAACCCACCGACATGCATGCGCGTCACCCTTTGCGGTGCTTCCAACACGCGCGTGCGGGCCGACATTTTTCATGTCCCTGTGCCACATCTTTTTGGCTCGGATACTCCGTACCATTTGTTGGCAATCAGTGAGGACTCGGAGTCCCGAAATGTTCCTGCAGATTTTGCAGCCTTTGAAGCAGAGAAGATCAACAGAGATGTTGAGCGAATGAGGTCCCGAGCCCGAGCGGCCTCGTCAAACTCGAGTTCGGCAAGCGGAAGTTCTGTCTGGCAGCCGCTACCGGAACTCTCGGGCATGATGTTGCTGGTCGACGGTTCCAGCCCTTTACTCGACATCGAGCAAGCCCACCTCAGCTTTGAACGCCGGGCCGGTGATGAGGAAGCCGAGTCGAGCATGCCGAGTCTTCGAAAGTTTTGTCGGCCGACAGACTGGGAGTCCATCCGGCGCAAGCTTGACAGGTTCGTGCAGTGCACCCTCCAGAATGAGAAGGAGCACAGCGCACACTTAAAGAAGATCTGCCTCAGAATGCCGGATGACCCGAGAAAGTTTGTGAAGGCGAAGCGTGTGCAACTCAGCGCCTTTCACTCACCGCATCCGGCGCAGACAGAGACCTCTATGCAACTGAAGGTGGGCTTGATCTTGTTGAGGCCGTAAGAACTTTTTAGGGTTTTAGCTAGGGTTTGCAGGTCTGCGGGGGCTGTGACTGCTCTAACTCGCGAAATCATAAGACTCAGACTACTGAGCCCAGAACCAAACAACTCAAAACCTCAAACCCCTAAAGCCTTCAAGACACTTCAAGAAAGACCCAAAGCTTACATAGAAAACAAATCCGTAAGTGTGATTTTAACGCTACGCGGCCCGCCTCGGCCCGGCCCAGCGCATCCGCGTGAGCATGGTGATTCCGCAGCGCCCAAGTCGCTGGACCCCAAGCAATAAGTTAGTTTAGGATTGAGGGCTTAGGGCTCAAGGTTCAGGCTTTGGGGTTTAGGGTTTTTTTGGGTTTAGGGTTCAAGAGACGGTTCGGCTTGGATAGATCGTAGGGTTGAGCCAGGCCCCTCAGGGGGGGGTAGGGGGGGGGGAAGGGGGGCAGGGGGGAAGGGGGGAGAGGGGGGCGTTTGTTGAAGGTTTGAGGGTTGAGTGCTTCGGGCTTAAGGTTTAAGGTTTAAGGTTTAGGGTTTAGGGTTTAGGTTCAAGCTTAGACTCTTCGGCTCGTGTAATGCATTTTCGGCGGTGCTCACACTAGTTGAGCCTCGAAAACCCCTCAGCAATCTCGGGTGGGGGGGGGGGGTAGGGGGGGTGGGAAAAGGGGCTTCAACTGCCTCTGGTCCTGGCGAACCGTCCGCTTGCAGACCCCGGTTTCCTGGGGGGGGTACCCATTTGAGGCAAAAAAAATGGGTCCGAAAAATGGTTTTGGGTGTGGGGGGGAGGATTTGGAGGGGGGTGCCTGTTCTCACAACCTATACACCTCCGGCCCGAGGCCTTGGCGGATTAACCACCCCCCCCCCCCCCCCCCCCCCGCGACCGGTACGTTGCACCCAAAAAAACAGAGCCACAGGTCTGCCTCCAGCTCAGCGACTTCGTTCAAGACGAGTCTCGCCAACGTCAGCATCCAGAACTCGTTGGCATCCAAGAGTCACGTCTCGGACACGCAAGACTATAGCCCCCCTTAGGAATGATTCTTGTTTCACTATAAAACCCGAGGGAACATTGATTCTTTTAAAGGTTCTAACAGAATATGCAGGCGTTGCACATACGCTTCGGGTTTTTTGGGTTGAAAGCAGATTCCTGTGCGGGGGCGCGTGTACATGTGGATGGCACATGATTCCAACTGCTTCGGATTTGGCATCATCTTTCACGCTGTTGGTGCTGTAGCTGTCTGATCTCGGCAGAATATGGGGGCGTACGATAGTAAGGATACCCTCTAGGAGGGGGGGGGTCCTTTTTCAAGGGATTCTACTATATTTAGGGAGGTAAAAACGGGGTACGCCTATGATAGGAAAGCCCCCATATCGTGAACTTTTCCAGGCTTGCGATACCAGCCGAGATGCGGCGTTCCGTTTTGACATGCCCAATGCGGCTTCATTGGGGGGGCTGTTTACGACAACAGGGGTACCCTTTTTGGGGGTTCCCATAATAAGGACTATACCATTTGGGCACCCCTCTGTTCGTAAAAACACCCCCAATTATGGCCAACCGATATCTTTGGCTGCCCTCTATGTTGGAGGCAGAGTGTCAGATTGTTGCTGAGGGCTCAGCAGAGACATGGAGGATCTTCGAACAAATGAGCTCCATGTTCGCAGCACACCCTCAGAGGTCTGTCGCCTCACTGTATCTCCTGGCAAAAATGCCGAAGTTCTGGTCCCCACGCCACGCAGTGAGCATCAGCGCGCAAAAAGGCCGAGTCCTACATGCGGATAGAAGAAACACGTAAGACGAACCCCAAGAAACCGCCACCACCCCCTTTACCCCCCTTAATACCCCCTTATGCCCCCCTTATAATCCACAATTACCCCCTTTATCGCCCCCTTCTAGCCCCCTTATACCCCCGTTCTGCCCTTCCCATACCCCCCTCAAAAGCCCCCTAAACCCTAAACCCAAAACCCTAAACCCTAAACCCTAAACCCTAGACCCTAGACCCTAAACCCTAAACCCTAAACCCTACCGCAGGCGTATTTCGAGGCCGAGGCCGAGGCGCCTGAGGCACCGGAGCCTCGGCTCTTCGTCATCCACGGCACTGGGGAGGCCAAAGCTTTGGGGCCTTTTTAGGGGGGCTTAGGGTTGTAGGGTTTAGGGTTTAGGGTTGTAGGGTTTAGGGTTTAGGGTTTAGAGGTTAGGGTTTTTCAGGGCCTTTGGGGTAGGGGGCTTAGGGTTTAGGGTTTAGGGTTTTCAGGGCCTTTGGGGCCTTTTGGGGGCTCAGGGTTTTTAGGGTTCAGGGGGTAGGGTTAAGGGTTTTCAGGGCCTTTGGGGCCTTTTAGGGGCTTGGGGTTTAGGGTTTTTTGTTTTTGGGGGTGAAGGCTTTTCAGGGCTTAAGTAGCTTAAAGGGCTTAAGGGTTTTCAAGGGCCTTAAGAGCTGTGAAAGTTTTGGGCCTTTGGGGTTAAGGCTTGAAGGTGTTAGGGATTTGTCGTGTTGAGGCTTTTGGGGTGCATTTATGGGCCCCAGAATGACGGCAGTTATTTATAAGCGAGACTTGGCATGTGTTGGGTAGACAGGGTCGGGAAAACAAGAAAGCGACATGTTCTTGGTCTGACGCCGCGGCTATCATGAGAAGAGGCTGGGAGTCACTTCTCGGTAGGCGTAGGGCTTGGCTTGAATTGGAGATGAGAGTGATGAGGGGCCTTGCAAGGCGGGTGCCTGAGGTCTTTGCTGTAGGATTCAGGGGTTTGGCTACCTTTGACCTTAGTAAGTACCCCCCCTGTTCAGTAGGTATAACTCTTTTAAAACTGTAGGCAAATGGGGCCCCTAAACCCTAAACCCTACACCCTAGACCCCAAACCCTAAGGGTCCCAGGTAGAGGTTGGGAGAGTTCTAGACATGCTTCTGTTTGCCCAGTTTTCGTCGATTGGTGGAGCTGCCGTACCGTGGCGCCATGTGCTTCTCATTTGACTCAACTTCGAAGAACTCCAACCCTAAACCCTGAATCCCTAAATCCCTGCACCCCTAAACCCCTAAACCCGAAGCCCTAAACCCCATATCCCTAAACCTTAAACCCCAAATCCCTAAACCCTAAACCCCAAAGCCCTAAACCCTACAGGCCCAGAACCAGGGGAAGCAACGGGAGCAGCCACTTTTCCTGATTCCAGGCAGAGGAGCTGCTCAGTTCCGCGCACGCGACAAGGCTCCTCCAGGCCCAGCCCACCATCTTTAGGGTTCAGGGTTTAGGGTTTAGGGTTTAGGGTTTAGGGTTTAGGGTTTAGGCTTCAGGGCTTAGGGCTACAGATGTCAAGCCATAGCCTGACGAGTGGCATCTCCTGCAAGATTGCTTTGTTGGAGTGAGAGGTGCTCGAGTTCTTGAGAAGGCGGCGTGAAGCGCAAGTTAACTAACATAAAACCCCAAACCCTAAACCGGATTGGTGGGTAATTGCAAGCTAAGGCAGCACATGATGATCCGACCTCGCTGGTCGTAGGCGCGGGGGTGCTGAGAGAACTATCCGCCACTACTCATGCTGCAAGCGCGCAAAACCACCAGTTGCTCATGAGGACCTGAGCCGCTTTCTGAGCGTTTGCAGAACTTCAAATGCCCGGGCCTCCAGACTGAACCGTGGTCCAGGCTGTCGGACATGTATACCATGCACTGCGAGATTCTGAGATTCTTAAGACCTGAGTGAAGCAGCTGCTGAGGAAGAAGACCGATATGGAAGATGGCAGATGACAGTGTCGCATCCCAACCGAGGCCACACCATCTTCAAAACCCGGCTACCAGACGCGCTGTCTGTTCCGCGCTTACGTCGGTTTTGCAGCTGACAGGGGTTCCAGCATGTGCAGGAAATTCGTTCCTACAGCTCATGCAATGTGGTCCTACATCGCACTAGCCCTCACGCCCTGGCTACACAAGCAGGGGCTACGCTGCAGGCGGTTGAAAGCCTTGCCACGCAGCAGGTACTTGAGGATTGTGAAAGACCGATATACAGCAGATGACCAAACTCAGCGAACTTGAGGTGCCGCAGATGGGATCCGTGGCTCTGCCAGACAGTAGGGTTCTCAGCTGCGATTGCCTGCAAGCCCTGAGACAGTGCTTAGCCCATTTGGGGCCTGTACCCTTTCCAGCGTCGCGCGGCGGACGAAGCAGAGTGGTCCCTGGGCTAGAAAGGCAACATCTCGACATGACTTGGTGGAACAGGTTGTGCGATCGGTCTTGGCCACATATCGCTCGATACATCCAAGACTACGAATCATATGGGAATTCCTCAAAAAAAGGGGTAACCCCTACATACCCCCAAAAATCACAATCCTTATTATAGGAACCCCAAGAACTGCACCCTACCTTCGGAAACTAACCATATCTTCCTTTCCGCGCTATCCGTGGTGACCACTCTGCAGGTCTGGACGGTGGTGGCAGCATTTGTTCAGCTTCCTTCTCAGGGGGCTTGCAAGGTTCGTCCGGTTTTACACGGCATTGGGCTCTCCAAAAACCTTCCCTTTATGACGGGATGGGAACACCCCCCCCCCCCCCCCCCCCCCAAACAGAGAAATCGCAATCGCAGAACGGCCTCAGAGCTGCTGCCAACCGCTGACGACCGCGCAAGTTCGGTAATGGATGGGCTTCCTAAACTTACATACTTCTACTTCCCGGATTTCTCCTTAAGATCCGGAAAGTAGACCTCAACACTAAACTCCACAAAGCCCCACAAGCCCGAAGCCCCGCACTGCCCAGGTCATATCTCAGGCTTCTCAGCAGGCTTCCCAGCAGGTGCACGGGTGCATGGGAAGATATGCAGGCTTCCCAACTAGGGAGTCCCTACATGTTGGCAAATTTCCCATATGATAGGGTGGGGCGTTGGGTTGAGTAGTGAGTTAGATTAGATGGGTACCCGGGTAAGGCGGATGAGTAGGATTTGACCTGTCCGCTCAATTTGGCCGGTTTTGTTTAGCGATCATCATTACTGAGTACGTCCCTTCGTCAATCATCCGCTTCTGTGCACATTGCGCAGCACCGTTGGCTGACTGCTTTCCTTGTCGCCGTGAGAGGCCTCGCAGCTAGCCGAGACAACCCAAGCTGGGGCCATCACCGAGCTGCTCGGCCCCACCTGAACCCCCAAAAAGCCCTACGTGGAGGCCCCCCGAAGTGAAAAGCAGGGGCCGAAAGGCGTCAGGGACGTTCAGCTCTTAGTAGCCTAGGCTCAAGACTGGAACTCCTTCTCTGCAACCTGCTGGGACATGGTTGTGGTTAGGTGCTTCCGTTGCGTTTCGCGCCTGCTGGAACAGCTAGACTAGGGTGCGCGGGCCGCGCTCGAGAGCACTTGCCCTCTCAAGCCCTGCTCTTGCAACGCAGAGGAGAGCGATTCACGCTTGCCAAGCTGACATTCAAGCCCACTTTGTGTTTAGTTAGAGACGTAGCGGGCAAAGTCTGCACTTCTCGTATAAACGTGGCTAGCTGCGATGCAGCTCCCGGGGCCTTCGCACCAGGCTCACTTGGCATAGGGATCCTGAAGATCGAACCCTAAACCCTAAACCCTAAACCCTAAACCCTAAACATACGTATCCTAAGAGAACCCAGGTTCCGGCAGCTCGTCGAATATCCTCCGATCTCAGAGGAGGCGGAAGACTTCCGACATGATTTTGTGGGCACCTCTGCAAGAGAGGTGGTGCTGGCCGAAGCAGGGTTTAGGGTCTAGGGATGTCTAGGTTTTAGGGTTTGGGGTTTAGGGTTTAGGGTCTAGGGTTTAGGGTTTAGGGTTTAGGCTTCAAGGTCATTTCGAGTCCACGGCGCTGTAGCTGTTCTTGGCGTCGTCCCTGTGCTGCTGCCCGCAGGATCAGATCAAGCTGAAGGGCACCTTGAAGCAGACCTTTGGAAGCACTTAAACTCATGGAGGGATTGGCAGCTGTCGAGTTCGGCACGCGTGCTGAGCCACGGATACTTACTGCACTAGAGCAGCGAATGCGCACCCTGCCAGTGCACCAGGTATCGTGAATGGGAGGCGGTCCAACTGCAAAAGATGCGCAACGCGGTCCGCGGCCCTGTTGTCTTCACTCGCCCCACCCCTCGTTGCCACAATAACAAGACAGTCTCAACTTTGCAAGTTCCCAGAGATTGAGTCGGAGTTCCGAGTCGCAACCCAGGGCAAGAAGGAAGACCCCAAAGCAGCAAAGGCCAAGAAGGCACGGAGATGGCAAGCCGTGGGAACCTAACCCTTTGCGTACCCCTGGGCAGGACAAGGCGAAAGAGAAGACGAAAGAGAAAGGCCTTGGCTGGGTTCAGGGTTCAGGGTTTAGGGTTTAGGGTTTAGAGTTTAGGGTTTAGGGTTTCATTTTAACGCTACGCGACAGCGCATCCGCGTGAGCATGGTGATTCCGCAGCGCCCAAGTCGCTGGACCCAAGCAATAAGGGTTGGGTTTAGGGTTTAGGGTTCCGGGTTTATGGTCTATGGTTTGGGGTTTAGGGTTGAGGGTTAGTTTAGGATTGAGGGCTTAGGGCTCAAGGTTCATGCTTTAGAATTTCAAGAGACGGTGCGGCTTGGATTGATCGTAGGGTTGAGCCAGGCCCCTCAGGGGGGGGTAGGGGTGGGGGGGGAAGGGGGGCAGAGGGGAAAGGGGCGGTTTCGGGTTTCGGTTCAAGCTTAGACTCTTCCCTGCTGGGAGGGGCTTCAACTGCCTCTGGTCCTGGCGAACCGTCCGCTTGCGGACCCCGGTTTGCCAGGGGGGGTACCCATTTGAGGCAAAAAAAGGGGTCCGAAAATTGGCTTTGGGTGTGGGGGGAGGATTTGGAGGGGGGTGCCTGTTCTGACAACCTATACACCTCCGGCCCGAGGCCTCGGCGGATTAGGGTTTAGGGTTTGTCAGGGATGATAAGGTTTGGAGGGATGTGCGCTGAGGGAGTTGGGATACGGGGTGAGTTCTTCACTTGCAGCTAAGAGTGCCATCGCTAGCGCGCAATCCCCCTGATGCCAAATCATGAAATTGAAGCTGCATCATTGCAAAGAGGATTGCGGATCCAGTATGTACCCCGCACTTCTCCAGCCAACAGTGGCGGTCTGCAGGAAAGAAAGGCAAGAAGGGAAAGAAAGAGGAGGCGCATGGGAGTGACATAAAGTTGTGTATGTTGTGTCAGCATCTCAGAAGCCTGGCTGCCGGCTCATGGTCTGCTGACCTGCACTTCATGAAGCGTTGATGTGAGACCCTCCGTTCTCAGAGTATGCCCTGGAGCTTTTCTTGCTCTCTCCTTCATGCGTCAGCTTCCTCCCGGACAGAGTGCCATCGAATGGCAAAAAAATGCTCCACTAACATTCGCGAACCTGAACGGGCTAACCTCGAGCCCTTGGGCACGAGATTCGTCAGGCTGAAGCTCTATTCAAAATGTTTCTTAGGGGTCTACTGAATTCCATGCAAGTCAAGTGTGTTCGGGCCTATTGTACGGTTACTTGGGTCTGTAGGGCTTTGGCTGTGCCAGGAGGTGGTCGAGGAGGCGAAGGAGATCCCACCTGACCCCGCCTTTGCACAGGCCCGCTGGAAAAGGGCTGCTGGTTTAGGGTTAAGGGTTTAGGGTTTAGAGTTCAGGGTTTAGGGAATAGGGTTCGCTGAGACTTTCGGGGGGGCCGGAGTTCGGGCGTTTGGGGTGTTCGAACCCAGGTTTGGGCTGCCAGGCCCCTTAAATCCCATTCTCTTGCACTCAAGTTGGTGACTTGCTGCCCTAAACCCTAAACCCTAAAGTGCCTGCCAGGGGCTGAGCCTTGATGCCTTCGAGCATTGCGTCAAGGCGGGGGGCAAGGACGCCCATTGGGATGCAAACTTGGCCGAGTCCAGGGACTTCTTTGCCTTTACAGGATTTTTAAACATTTTTTCAAGAACCCATAACATCTACCCTGCCCAAAAAAAGCCCCCAACCCCCATAAAATCTATCCTGCGAGCCCCAAACCCCTCCAAAATCTGCCTCCAAAAAGCCCCAAAACCCTATAAAATCTGCCCCCTATAAGCCACCCATAAGCCCCCAAAAAGCCCCCCAAAAGCCCCCAAAAAGCCCCCCAAGACCGAGATCCGAAACCCCGAGCAGCGCAGGCCTTGCAAGGCCGCCTGGCTGAGCAGCGGGCACCGGCGGCTGCAGAGCTGCTAAGTGCGAAGCCCGTCAGGCGGAGTGAAAGTAGGGTTTAGGGTTTAGGGTTTAGGGTTTAGGGTTTAGGGTTTAGGGTTTAGGGTTTAGGGTTTAGGGTTTAGGGTTTAGGGTTTAGGGTTTAGGGTTTAGGGTTTAGGGTTTAGGCGCTTACTGCAGTAGTCAGGGTAGCTAGGCTTTGAACGCCTTATGGGGGAGTAGTGCCAAATCTTTGTACGAAATCCCGAAGCTGAAGCAACTTAAGCTCCAGCTCCCTTTTGGAAGCTACACCAGCGAGCAGGGTTCAGCATTTGGGGTCTTAGCGACTACACAGGGTTTAGGACTCCTGTGCGAGCTGTTGGAGCTGCCTTCCAAAATCGGCCCCTAATTTTCGGAAACGCGTGTAGGGCGCGGAGCTGCCGGTGCAGCATCCAACACAGCCCCTGATGCCCTAAACCCTAAAAACTCAACCCCCTGCTAGATTCCTTCAGAAGACCCCGCCCCTAATAACAAATCCTTGAGATCTTATTTCAGTTGATGAATTATACTTTCTTTTCGATGTTAACGTAAGAACACTCCTCAACTCCCGAAAGCAACCCACGCCTTACCTTAAAGCTCTCAGCAGCCCTATGGCTTAGGGAAGTATCGGTCCCAGCCGAAAGCCTTTAAAAACCCCTGCAAGGGCCCCTAAAAACCCCCGGAGCCGCTCTGCAAGCCCAAGAATCTGGGGGGCCCTCAAGCCCCTAAACCTCTTGAACCCCCGAAAGAACCCCTGAACACCAATCCCTCAACCCTAAAACCCTAGACCCTAAAACCTGGCACACGTCCACCGAGGCCGAGCACTCGCCGTGCTTGCGGTCGCTGAGGGGGAGGCTGTGAGTTGGTGAGGTGAAGGATTTGGGGCTAGCGGGTTTGGGGGTTTAGGAGCGTTTGGGGTTTTAGAGCGTTTGGGGTTCTAGAGTGTTTGGGGTGTAGGGTTTCGGGTCTACCCCAGGAGACCTGAAGCAAAAAAGGAGGGTTTGGGGCTTTGAGGTGTGGAGCTTGGGATGGAAGCCTTCTTTTTTGTAGCCTCCCCGAAGCCCTACGCCTTGAGCCCTATAAGCCTTAAACCCTTAACCTCTAAGCCCTGAACCCTAAACCCTACACCCCCTAACCCCTAAACCCCAAACCTTAAACCCTAAAACCCTCCATCCACGTAGCTCCTAACCCTAAACCCTAAACCCTAAACCCCTGAGCTCTCAGGGTGCCGCGCTGGAGGCTGAGGCTCTCGAAGCGCCAAAGGCCGGGGGGAGGTGTCATTGCGTGCCCTAGGTAGGGCTGCGGGTATCATAACAAAACTAGAGACGCGTCGGATATTATTTATGTAGTGTATTCATATACATATGAAAACATATATATATTTAAAAAAACAACAGACATTTACAAAATGGTCTATAATGGATGACACATATAGAATACAGCAATGGTATATCAACTGTTCATGTACAACTTGTAATATGAGACTTAATGCCTTGGGTTTTTGCTGACTGTGGCCTCCCACATGGTGCTCCCTCTTGTTTTGAGGGTACCCATGTAGTACGGCACCCCTTAAAACATAGCACCCCCAAAAAGGGAGCCCTAATTCAGAGAACTGCCCCATATCCACCGGTACCCCTATTTTGTGAACCTCCCCTGTCACTTCATGAGTCTGATCTCGGCGAGGCGTCGGAGGAGGCAACGGAGGAACGGCTGGGCTGGGTTTAGGGTTGTTGGTTTGGGGTTTTCGGGTTTAGGGTTTAGGGTTTTTGCAAAAAGGGTTTAGGAACCCGTTTAGGGTTCAGGGTGGAGTCTTCTAGGCCTGCGATTTGGATGCCAGAGTCTTTAAAGCGTGCTCAGAGGCTCGTCTGTTTGCTGTCATTCTTCAGCTGCGGGATTCAGCATGGCGCGCATCTGCGGCCATGTAATGAGTTCATCCTGTCGATTCAGCAATCTACCCAAAAGCCCTGTCATTCCCCCGGGCACGGGCTCAGAAGGTTTCTAGCAAGGCCTTGCGAATCCTGGGTTAAGTATGCTGGATGCAGGAGGCGCAGCCGCCCGACGGCGCAAGAAAGCCTGAGGCACCTAATCGGGCACACCGCATGCAGAGGTTCTGGGATTTGAGAGGTTGTGAGGTCGTCGACGGCTGCTTTCAGTCTTTCGAAGAACCGCAGATGTCTGAGCCCCTGCTAGTACTTGCACTTTGAACATGTCAAGAAGTAGCCACAAACATCAAAGAACTGTACCATAAGGACAAGCAGGTCTCCTAGCAACGAGCTGAAACTGATCCGTCGCCTGTGAGCGTTTATGAAACACAGGACAGCCCACCTGAAACTTTGCGTTCCCTGCCAGGACTCCATGCAAGACCAGGAAAACATCGTGATGACCTCGGAAATTTCGGAGTCGAGCTCCAAATCGCTGGTAAGTTCGCCTCGCAGTCGTGCATGTCGCCCATGCCTCAAGCGGCTGACCATGGCTGACCACTGGGGACGAAAAATCATCCAAGAACTGCAGTAGCACGCGTCTCTCAGCATCTCGAATGGCAGACAAAGGCACAGACGTGATGAAACACTGGTAACAATGGGACGGGAACCTCTGTTGCACAACAAACCATGTGGTATTGCGTCGGCGATGCCACTCGGATTTCCATCGATATCTTGCGGCACTAAAGTCCCCGAGCAAACTGTATGCAGGCTGCCCCAAAAAAAAACGCCCATGTGACAGATATCCTGAGGCTCCACAAGCGACGAAGCCTGCCTGGACCTAAGCAAAGGAGCTGATAGCGTCGAGTGCAAGCACGTCCTCTCACCTGCGCGGCGTTGCATTCGTGAATCTTTCATAAGCTTAGGCCAAGAAGGGCAAGAAGCGCCTGTCGGTCGCCGAGCTTTGCCGGCCATGTTTGGAGCACTCGACACGCCGGTTCCCTGTTGCTACTGACCTTTAGGGTTTAGGGTTTAGGGTTCTGTACGATCTGCAGACCTGGGGTTGACAGGGTAATCTTGGCAGTCATCCGCTGGAGCGTGCTCGCAATGGCACGTTCCGGCATCTAAGATGTGCTGTCGTAGCAGACGCCGCCTGACAGGACCGAATGGTCCTTCTCCTATTTCAAATCAGACTCTTGGCAGATGCTGGCTGTTGTCCGTGCCTAGCTGTTTGCCGCATCTCGTGGTATACAGTCACGGTCACTGACTGAGGAGACGGGCTTGCAGTTCCTGATGGATACTGGCGGGGGACTTGCGAACCCGATCGTATTACACGGTCTTCGGCGGTGCCATTGAGAGCAGTTCTGCCGGTCTTACACAGCCGCAATTTGAGGGAGGAGGGCATGCGCCTTTGCGATTGCGTGCCTTCCCTGCAAGGCATGCTCGATCCCGACTCGAAGCCCAGACAGGCCACCATTGTCTACGTAAAAAAGTGTCCGACCGACCGACTATCAGGCTGATGATCTGCAGGTTCTTACAAGTTAAGAACCCTAGAACTCATCTGTATACATATATATATATATAACCCTAGCCACGTCTTATGTTATGTTTTTGGCAGCGGTGAGGCCTCAGTGGTCAAGGAAAAGAGGGCACGACCTCCTCCCCCACCGCCGGCTCCTCAGCATCCCTCGTCTTATCGGCAAGCAGAGCTGAGGATTGGGGTGCCAAGACTGGCAGGATCGAAATAACTAAGGTTTTGACTTTCCAAGGCTTCGTGGTGTGTGATTCTCTGTGTGTGTGGGGGTGGGTGCGATTCTGTCTCTGTGTGTGTGTGTGCTTTGTTAGTGCACTTCCTGTCTCCATCATGGGCCTGGAAGTATGCCCAGAATGCGCACGTCAAGGCCAGCTGTTTCATCTGCTGCAGCAGATCACTGCCATGGGGCACTGCTGCATCTGTGAAAGAGCGCTCCTCCTAAACCCTAAACCCTAAACGCTACCTTTCCCAGGCCCCCAAGGACGCCGTGGAATCCTCGTCTTGTGGGTGGCCTGGCTCCATTCGCAGACGTGGAAGGAAACGAAATGGGGGGGGGTTACGGAAATGAGGAACCCCCCCCAATATAAACACGCCCAATACAAACCCCCAAACTAGTAGTATCCCCACAAAAAAAGGACCCCAAGAAGGTACCCCCCATTTTCGGAAGCCCCCTTAAGAATGATCTTAATCGTAGGATGACCTTAGAAGAAGGACCCCAAGAAGGTACCCGCGAATTTCGGAAACCCCTTTAAAAATGGTTTTTAGGGAAGTACCCTAAACCCCAAACCCTAAACCCCAAACCCCAAGCCCCAAACCCCAAACCCCAAACCCCAAAGTGCCTGTGCCAGGTGAGCCTATGGAGGAGCCTGAGAAGGAGGCAAGCCCGGAGAACCGGGCCGAAGAGGAGGACGAGGAGGCGCAAAAAGGGGGATGTCTGGGCAGGCCCCCACTTTGGGTCCGCGGTTTAGGGTTTAGGGTTTAGGGTTTAGGGTTTAGGGTTTAGGGTCTAGGGTCTAGGGTTTAGGGTTTAGGGTTCCACGAAGGGATGGAAGACACAAGCCCCCCCAAAACGAGGTCATCTCCCGGGCCCCTTTAAGTGGATAAACTTGGCACACGTCCGCTGTCAAGTTACCGTTCTGTCCTTAAGGGCTAGGTCCCTGGAAAGCACTGTAAGCCCTGCTACCCTGAACCCGAAAACCTTGAACTCCAAAAACCTGAGCCCTAAACCCTTGAACCCTACACCCTTGAACCCTAAACCCTGTTACCCTGAACCCGAATGAAGGGCTACCAACCCGGCTTTTACGGGTCTGGATGCCCTAGGTCGAAGACGGCTGGCCAGGGGCCGGCTTCGGAGGCAATGAGGCGCTTGGGGGGTTTACAGGGTTTAGGGTTTAGCGTTTAGGGCTTAGGGTTTACCATCATGTTTTGAAGGTTTACGGGGGAGGGGGGTGGGGGGGTGGGGGGGGTGGGGTGGGGCTTTTCAGGATTTCAGATTCAGGGCTTATGGGGTGTTTTGGTCTGATTGAATGTCAACAAGCTCCCAAACTAGGTTTGAGGGCTTTTTAAAGCATGATTTGCGTAAGCCATTTCGGGTTTTAAGGTTCAGGACGTTCAGGCACGAAAGGGGTCTAGGATTTAAGGGCCGCAGCCCAAGAGAAAAGCCTAAAGCCACAAATAAACCCGACTCAACCCTGGAAGCCCCAAACTTGGAAAACCTTGCTTGAAGGCTTTCAGGGTAAAAAGTTTGCCCACACTGACAGGCGAAGCTGCACTATTTGCCATGTGGGGTTCAGGGTTGAGGGTTTAGGGTTCGTGAACCCCCAGACCCTAAAAGAAACCGCTGCAGTTCGGGGCCTTGCCGGAGGAGGCGAACCAGCCGCCGGGACCTTTCCCGCTCTTCCAAGGCTTTATGGCTTTAGGGTTTCAGGGTGAAGCTGCTGGCTTTTTTTTAGGAAGTTGAGGGGTTTGCTCTCGCATCAGAGTTCATTGCAATGATGCCGCTTCCCTACGCGGTTCCCAACCGTCAGAATCCTCCCAGGCAGTTCTTCCACCCTGCGCAGCGCGTTCCCATCGCCGCAACCTCGGCATGACGGAAGAGTGATGTACCGCTACAGCCCAGGCCCGATACTTCAAACCCAATAAACCCAATAAACCCAATAAACTCAATAAACTCAATAAACACTGAAGACATCAAGCGCCGAGCCCCAAAAGACACCTATGATCAAACCTGACTGATACCAAGTCCGGAACCCAATCTACCCGAAAGACTCGACCCCCCCCCCCCCCAACCATCCCCACGATGGTTCCACATCTGAGATGGCGGTGCAAGACGAAGCGCCCTTTGGGCCCCATCCGGACAAGAAGGCGTGGCCTTCCTTTGCCGGGGTCTGTGGATGCCTGCGTGCCTTGCAAGGTGTTATACTGGCTTATCAAGAAAATGCACCTCGATGTCGGCGTATCATCACAAGAATCTGTAGCTAGCTTATTGGTGGGCTTAGGGATTGGGGCATTGGGGTTTCAGGGCTCAGATTTGGGGCCCCGGAGTGTGAGGATTTCAATGTGCCGCCTTTTGGCGGTTCCTGCAGGGGCCGACTTGGGACGTCTACGGCGAGCCGCGCGGCCCGAAGGCTCGCATCATCGCAGAACTGCGTGGCATGCAGGGGCGCTAAGCTCCAGGACTGAGTACTCAGCACCGTGTTGCCATGGGGCAGAAGGGCCAGGAAGGATACACAGCTGCGCGGCGTCCCAAGCACCTCTAAAAATCTCAGATGTTCTCGGACCCTCAACTGCATGCCCACTCTTGTGCTTCAGGGGAAGATCTCTCAAGCGTATGTGGGCGTGAACACGGACTACATGGAGGCCCACCGGGGATGTACTGAGGGACTGAGGGGTCCTAATGGTATGCAGCTGAAGTCTGAAACCGGTGGACGGCTTAGGATTTGGGGATCATGGCCTCCGTGGTTGTGGAAGTGGGTTTAGGGGTTAGGGTTTAGGGTTCAAGGGGATGTTGGCCGTGCATATTCTGCATCGCACGCACGTGCCGTGGCAGTTGTTGGACAATTGGCAGCCCGCTGACACTCCGGACATGTGTTGGGTGTGTGCTCGGCAATGAGCACACATCCTTCCCTTAAGTTTCAAACCCCTGAAACACTACTTGGAGCTTCATGGTTACACATAAGTAGGGTTATAATAACTACCCATGAAGCTCCAAGTGGGCCTGTCCCTACTTGCTTAAGACGCAGCTCTGCTGGAAGGTCGAAGGGGCCACAGGCCGGAAGACCAACACCGCAGCCTTGGCGCACAAGCGCAGCCACGTCAAGGCGCACTTTGCGGGTTTTTTGATGTTTTTTGAGGGTTGACCCCATAGCCGCCAAAGCCCCAAAACTCCAAACCCTCAGATCCGGAATCTGAACTCCTGAACTTTATAGGCTTTGAACTGACCTGAACCTAAATCCCATACCGGTGTACCCTTGAAATCTCCAAGCTTTGGGACCCTTGAGGGCAAAACTCCCAAACGAGATCTTGCTTTGATGCAGGGCCTCGGCGACAACCACATGTTGGTGGAGGCCGGCGATTGGAATTGACCAGCTTCAGACGTGGAGAACGTTTATAGGGCTGAACCCCTGAAGCCTCCTCCTTCCCCTGTGGTATTTGGGAACCCGAAGCCCCGAACATCCCTGGACCTTCTTAAACTCAAAACGCACAAAAACTCCCTGGGTCCACAGCAGATTGCATTGCCCGCCCGAGCCCCCAAGCTTGAACCGCGAGGTCATGCCAGGGGCCTGCCGATTTGGTCCACTGCGCCCTCCTCCCAGAAAGTGACTACCGGGGTAACCCGCAGCCTTGTATGGGTGCCAGGTGCAAAGATCATCAAAGATGCAACTCCGGGCTTGTCGATGGTGGTGCGTGCATATACACATATTGCAGATGTACGCATACACCACACATCAAGAACATGTGTGTGTATATTATGTTATGTTATGTTATGTTATATTATGTTATATTATGTTATATCATGTATAGATATAAATTCCGTGGCCCTTAGAGTACCATACAAGGGGTCTATAGCCAATACTAGATGGCTTAAAAAGGGTTTCGAGCTCCCCAAGCCGAATCTGGGATGCACGTGTCACAACACGGAGCCCGCAACGGAAGCTGCTGAATGATGCCATGCTTGCGCATGCGATGCTTTTGTGGGGGTTTAGGGTTTAGGGTTAAGGGTTTAGGGTTTAAGGGTCGTGTTCTGAGCAGCAAGCTTGTTGTCTCTGGCATTCTGCGGACTGCTGCAGATTCCAAGGTCAAGGCTCGCTCTACAGAATGTTTCTTGGCGTCTCATTAGTAGGTGGTTCTGAGCTCGGGTCCCCTTGGCAAGGAATCCGAATTGAAGTGTACAAAGCCCCTCCATGTCGTGTCAACGGGGCAGCAGAGGCCCTGAAGCCACTGCGGATTGGATTGAAGTAGCGGTCGGCGTTTGTGTTGCAACTCGTCCTTGAAGAGAGGTCCCGAAAAGGGTGTACTTATACCCAACGAAAGGGCCCCAAACGCTTACTTACAAGGTCCGTATACGTGCGGAACCTGGAGGTTGACGTCACAAGGCCACCGTTTTGGTGGTTTAGGGCCTGTGGGTCGTATCAGGGCTCAGGGTCTCGGGGTTTGGAGTTTAGGGTTTAGGTCCTTGTGAACTTGGGGCATGTCTTTGGCCGGTAATTAGGTTGAAGGTTTGGAGTTCTTTTCCAGTTGAGAAGCACAAGTCGGAAGCACAGAAATATGCTTTCCTAACGTGCAAGTGACTATCCAGCAGGACAATCTCAAAGTGGGAACTGGCGAGCCGCAGGGCATCACGCATCAACCAATGAGCATTGTGCTGTTCAAGTCCATGATCAGGTGAGTCTCACAAAGCCTTGCTGGTGAAGCTTCAGGGCTACGGATTTCGGTGCTCGAAAGCTCCCCGCAGGTTCAATGTCAAGCCGCCGGAGAGCACCTTGGCCGCATATTGGTCTTACTCCTCATGGTTCGAGCAGGCTCAGCAACTTGAGCGGCTCAGGAATGGTTACTTAGGGTTCTTGGGACGTTTTAGATTTCGGGTCCTACACCTTAAACCCTAAACCTGGACCCTGAACCCAAAACCTCTGAACCCTGACACGCTTTGCCCGTCCCCACAAGATGCAAGCTCGCCCAGGCAAGCTGGTGAACGTGAAGTGGCAGCCAGGCCACCTGGCCCCAGGCATGGCGACCAAGCTCACTGTCGAGGCTGGGTGCAAAGTGCACAAGTAAGTGCTGCGTACCCTGAACCCTAAACCTTAACCTCCAAACCCTAGGCCCTAAATCCCCTAAAACGACAGCCTTACGACGCTTAGGTTGTTCTGAGTTGTGTGTGGGTGTGTGGGTGTGTATATATATATGCATATAATCTATATATATATATATATATATAGAGATATTTCGTAGCACGGGCACATGATCTTGCAGATTCGCATGTCAGACTGCGGTTGCATCATGCGTAGCTTAGCTTATTTGCCTGCTGGGACACGTGTTGTGGCCCTTGTCTTGAGCCCTTGGGCACAAGGGACCAAAGTCAGGTATGATTGCAATCGAACTCCCCAAGCTCTTGAACCCGCGGACTCGCGGAATCATTCGAACGGAGGGGAGGGGCTCAATTAGATTCTGCCTTGACAAGACTACCTTGGGAGAACCCAAAGGAAACGTCGGATTGCAAACCCCCAGGCACACTTGGAGGTCCCACAGGGTCGAAGTGCATGCGAAGCAATTGTATTCTACTTCGTTTTTTGCGGTATTGGCCCTTAAGCATAGAAGCCACTTCCCGAAGGTCTTGGCCCTAGAGCCTGCGAGAATCGAGCAGTTGCTGGAGGTCCACACCAAGGCCAGTCTATGGTCCGGGGTTTAGGGCTTAAGTAAAATTCAGGTGGAAAGTTTAGGATTTCAGCTTGAAGCTCTGCAAGAGTTGGGCAAGCCGGGCAGTGAATTTCGAGTCATGCCTCTCTTAAAACCACAGCAGGGTTTTTTACGCGCCTGTTCTCAAAGGACAAAAAAAGGGGGCTGGATCTGTGGGCAGGCCCACGTCATCCGCGTGCCGATCACAGCTCGAATAGTTGGCGCCGAAGAGTGCCCAGTTAGGGCGATTTTTCGGTTGAGGGTTTGGGGTGTGACGACTGGCTGCCTGCCAAAGCCCCCCCCCAAAAGGTTCACCCCGAAAAGGCCCCAAAAGCCCCCCCACAATTTGGGGGGCCCTACAGGGCCCCCCCAAACGCCCCCAAAACGGCCTGTCCCAAAAGGCAAGACCCTCCACCCAAAAGGCCACCCCAAAAGGTCCCCCCAAAAGGGCTTCCCAAAAGAGGCCACCCCAAAAGGCCTTGCCAAAAGGCCCCCCCACAAGGCCAAAAGGCCACCCCCCCCAAAAAAGCCCCACCCCCAAAAGACCCCCAAAAAAGAGGCCCCCGCAAAAGGCTGGACCACCCCACCGCCACAAAAAAGTAAAAACTCGGGTCAAAACTTTCGGTCAAGACGTTATTGGGACCCAAACCCTATACAATTTCTATAAACCCTAGACCCCAAACCTTACCTTGCAAAGAGAGAGGTACGACCGGCTAGATGCTGAGTCGCCATGGCCCAAGTCTGTGGGGTGATTGCGCAGTGGGTCGCTCTGTCTATGTCTCCCCTACCCAAGCAAGCACTATGTGGTTAAGAACCTCCAAGAAACTACGAATAAGGGTAATCTAGGGATTATTGTCTTATATTTATTTATATTTCTTGGGGGGGTTCTTAAGCAAAGCAAGCAAGTGCCACCGATGTCTTCAAAAAGGCTGGCGCTGCAATGAGAACTGCGTACTCAGATATTAAAATCCTCAGCTGTCAGCAGATCCTACAAGTTGTTTAGATCGTACCAGGATACACAGTCACTGGGGTATACTAGGCATGGAGAGAGACCTTCGAAAACCCTCCTCACTGAAGATGAAGGCTACTCACACACGCCAACCACTTTAGCTAGGTAGGCCCTTGGGACAGTTATATTTTCCTTTTGGGCTTTTAAGGATCATAGTCAGGACCATTTTTGAAAGGGTTCCATCCTAGTTAAAGATGAAGCAAGGATGGCTCTGCACGGCCGACGAATCGGGCGGCACCGCGAGAAGTCGGAGACACACAAGCCTGAGACGCAGCCTTTGGGCCTGGGAGATATGGGGGGTTTAGGAGAATAGGGGTACCTTCGTGTCCTTACTATAAGGGAATCCTACTCTGTGGGGGTCTACATTAGGGGCCCCTTATGAAGCCTTAAGCCCCCGAATGGTGTACTGCACTAACATACCCTATGGATGTAGGGGGGTTTAGGGGATTGTAGCGCTTGAGCATGGGGGGAACCAAGCGGCCTTGAAGCACAAAATGAAGTCCAAGGGTCTTTCGGACTTATGCCAGATTTACTTGGGGCCCTTTTGGAGCTTTTGATTGTCTTGCTACCCTAAACCCTCAACCCTAAACCCTAAACCCTAAACCCTAAACCCTAATGATCTTCGGTGCTTGTTTTTGGCTTCACATGGAACCCCACCTTTTCCCTCGTGCTGAAAGGCCCGGACCGGTGCAGCTCATCACGGAGCCGAGCTACTGCAAGAAGGCCTGGACGGTTTGGGAGGGTTTAGGGTTCAGGGTTTAGGGTTGAGGGTTTAGGGTTTAGGGTTTAGGGTTTAGGGTTTAGGATTCAGGGTTTAGGGTTTAGGGTTTTAGGGTTTAGGCGCCTTCACAGGTTGATGGTTGTGGGTCGGGATGTTCCCCCTTATACTAACAGTCCTTCATAGAGACTCTAATCGGGTGTACTAGAATCCCTGCGAAGGACTGTTACTATAACAGGGGAACATCCTAAGTTGTGAGGCTTCAGGGGCATTAAACGAGCAAGAGATCTGTCCTTACTGACTTCCATGATCTTCAGCAGCCACGTGCATCTTGGAAACAGACTGCATTTCAGCGCTTGCCCCAAGGCACTCCTATGGCAAGCAGCCCCCAAGCCCCCCGAGCACCCGAAATCTTACTGTTGGTTAGCAGGGAATGAGGGGATTAAGGCCCTATACTTTCTCAGGGATTATATAGGGTACTTAGCAGGGAATGAGGGAATTAGGGCCTTATACCCTTTGTAAGGGATGAGAGACAGTACCTCATTCCCCCATTCCCTGCTAACCAACCGTAAGCAAAGGGAAGCGAACTCCTTGAGGGTTTTAGGGCCAAGCTGGGAGCTTAGGGCTTAGGATTTAGGGTCTAGGGTCTAGGGTCTTAGGGTTTGGGGTCTTAGGGTTTGGGGTTCAGGTTTTAGGGTTTCGGGTCTTAGGGTTGTAAGATGCGACCTATCGGAAGACCTAGCCGACTCTTGAGCCTTCACACCCCCAAGCGCACGAACCTCTTGGAGCCTCAGCGATAGTTGCCCTAAACCCTACACCCTACACCCTACACCCTACACCTTACACCTTACACCTTAACCCTAGTTGCATTAGCTGGAAGCGCCAGGTCATGGGCCCGACATGGCAACCGCCTCCCGTGGAGTTCGATGACCTCCCTGCCACAGAGCTCCTCCGTCCCTGGGCCGCAAACGGGTTGAGACACCTTCATGCCTTGGTATGTGTCCTTTATTCCCTAAACCCTAAACTCCTAAACCCTAAACACTACATTCCTACAATCCCTTAAAGATGGATCATCAAGTTCACGGGTCGTTCTTGGGTGCCAGCAACCCTCCCTCCACCTCTGGTTGTTTGACAACCTGCCCTCTGCAGACATGGATTACACCCGGCATGCCTCTCAAGGTTACATAGTCTTCTTGGAGGTTGAGGGGCAGTTGTGACGACCCAATACTGACTGTGCTTAGTCTTACCATGTCGGGGGACTTCGCGTACCGCGTTTCAGGCCAAAACAAAGAGATGTTCGGGGTTTAGGGCTGTGGCCTTGTTTCCTCCGACTGCAGCACAGGTTAAGCAGGACAAGCTATCGAGCTTCACTGAAGGGAGATGCGTGTTCTGTTCTAGTGTGGCTGCGATGAGTCAGCAACAGGGAGCCCTCGTCCACAGCCAAGCTTGAACCAAGCGGCCCTAAACTATCAACCCAGAGCATGGTCATAGTTGTCCGAATTCGATCCTATTCGGCAAGTGAAACGGTTTCACATGACATGTCTCACGCAGGCAACTGAGTCTGAGGCACGCGAAGATGTTAAAAGAGTCGCAGCATTCTCTCACCTCTGGGTGCTAGGTGCTCCTAGCGCGCAGGGTCCAAGACGTTGACTTAAACGCTGACTTCCTACAGTGCTGCCGCAGGAATGCCATGTACGACCTGCGCTCTGAACTGATTGTCAGCCCGGCTTTGAACAGGCCGCACTTGGCTGTCAATGTGGATGCTCCTTGTCGAGTCTGCACCTGTCTTGCAGTGGCCAGGAGACGCTGGGGACAAGAAGTCGATCAGGAAGTGGATACAGAAAACTCCTGAAGCGCAGAGTGAAAAGCAGTGAGAGTAAGTGCAAGCTGTGCATCTGCGTGTTGACAGCAACCGATTCTGAACAGTCTGAATAAGAGGGCAGCCAAAAAAGCCCCGTCAGAATCGAGGCCGGCAGGCCAAAAAGGCTGGTCCAAGTTATGCAAAACGACGTTTCGGCTCGCAGTCAAAGCGTGGCAACCAAGAATCCAAGCCTTCTTACAGAAGGCCAGTACAAAGGCAGTCATGGCTGACTTGTTGCACTGAGTCACTGTAGTAAGTAGCACGGTAGCTTCGAGCTGGGCAGCAAAGATGAGCGGAGGCTACGATCCTTCGAGTTCGGCAAAGATGAGCGAGACTATGAAGGCTGTCGTGACAACAGGCAATGGAGGCTACGATCGACTTGTGTACAAGGATGTGCCAAAGCCCGTCCCAAAGGGGGATGAGGTCCTAGTCAAGGTCTTGGCTGCAGGTGTTAACAACACAGAGATCAACACACGCCTGGGCTGGTACTCAAAGACCGTGACCAAGGCTACAAATGCTACCGAAGAAGAAACCCAGCAGAAGGGAGATGAGGAGCGTGCTGATGGTGGATGGGGAAAGCCCACACCGTTTCCATTCATTCAAGGCACGGACTGCTGTGGGAAGGTTGTAGCCTGTGGGCCTGAAGTAGCCGACAGCGAAGCCATCGGTGGAAAGAGGTGTCTGATTCGCCCTTGTCAGCGCGGTCCCGATGGGTTTACCTCAAGCGACAGTACGTGGATGGGCAGCGACTTCAACGGGGCCTTTGCAGAGTATGTGATTGCCAGACGCTCCGAGGTGTTCACCGTCAACTCTGATTGGTCCGACGAGCAACTGGGCTCAATCCCATGCGCCTATGGTACTTCGG
>CAJNDS010001813.1:0-135833 GCA_905221605.1 Symbiodinium natans
GCGCAGTGTTGAAGCCACTGCCTGAGACCCTCAAGCTCCTCAACGTCGCTGATGTAGACGAACGTTGCTTCGAGCAGCCTGGCGGCTTTGCGGGTACGGTTAGAGGTCAAGCCTGTGGTCGACACGAACCCCGGAGCAACCATGGCCAGCAGGGCCCGGTTTTGGATGTTTCCAATGGGCGGCCAGCCAGATGAGGCTTCGTGACATCTGTCGTGAAGCCTATCGAGCACTGGCTCTGGCAGGGTGTGCACGTAGGCAATCCAGGCCTCCATATGCGGAACGATATGGGCAAGTGCCACGCCTAGGTTCCTGCAGGCGACCAGCACGTTCCACTTGTGTTCCCAGTCGGGGCAAATCGGAGTCGCCATGGTGCAATGCTGCTGACGCGGCTGGCGCAGCACTACTTGTATGTTCTGCTGCTAGCGAGCAAACCTGACTTTCCACATGACTGCCGTTGAGGCCGGTGAGGTGCGGCGAGGCGGTGATGATGAAAGCTGAAAGCCCTGCTAGCCTGCTAACTGCTAAGTGCTAATGGACCATGAACTTCATGAACCATGTGACCATGGGACCATGTGACAATTGTGAACATGCGGCATGCGGAGTCCAGCCCAGCTTCTTGAGCACTTGAGCACGGTCAAACGGGTGTTTAGAATATTGAATACAGAATGCATACACAACACACAAACAACAACGTTGACGCCGCCCATGCATGCATCAGCTCAGCCAGCAAGTAGCAAGTCAGCAAGTCAGCAAGTCAGCAAGTCAAGTCAGCAAGTCAGCAAGTATGATCTTGCACACAAGACACGGTGCCTCCCGCAAAGTTGACAGCATCACTGCGACACGCAGCAACAAGCCACTAAGAGACTAGGAGACTAAGAGTAACTACGTGTGATTATGCGCTGACAAGTTGTCTCACAGTTAAGTTAGTTGACAGCGTGCAGCATGCAGCACCGCAACACGCAGCAAACATTATCATGTTCATGTTTATCATGCATTATCGAATTATCGGGCAATTAAGAAGAACAACTCAACCCATCCCATGAATAAACCTCGGCATATGAGACTGAGGCTGAGGCCGTGACTCGTGACGCAGCGAATGGTCACCACTGCCATGCCAGACCGCTGCGGCCAGCGACTCCACGATACCCACCTGGCATCAGTATTGGACATGACATGACCGCATGACCGTCACCGTCATCATGACAGACAACCGTCAAGCGTCAAGCGTCAATCATCCGTCAGTGTCACTGTCACAGTCACAGCACTAGACTGCAAGCAGAAAAGCACATCACATCAACTTCAAGAAGTGCAGTTGACATGTTTTCCCGCCCAATCGCCATTCGCTAGTCGCTGGTCACATCTGGTCGCTTTGTTGCCAGATGCTCAACGCTCGGGGAGCTAGTGAGCTAGTGGGAGTCGCGTCGCGCTGCCAGAAGCAAACCACCAAGCCTCGAAATAGCTGCGCAGGGACTCCAACCGCCGTGTTTGCTTTCCCTGGATTCAGATGGGATTACAGTCAGGTCAGATATGATATTGCGCCGTTGTGCCCTACACTCCTAAAGTGCGGTCTCAGCGTACAATAGGGCCATAGGGCCTTAGGGCCTTAGGCAAGCCTAGCAAGCACTTTCAAGCAGGGAAGCGGCAAACTCCGAGCGCTGTACGGAACGTGACAGTGCTTGGCTTTCGATAACACACATGGCATATCACATGAACATGAAAATTAAACATCTGGGCGATCCAGCACAAGGACCGACTGCTCAAGGTTCTGTCTCATTCATCACTCCGCTCACTTGAGCAAGTGGCGTGTCTGCTTGGTCATCACTGTGGGGCTGATGTCCAGAAGTATATCGTCGTGGCATGGCGCCGCTTCCTCTGCCTTTGGCATGGTGCCGCTAGCCTGTTCTGCTTGCCGCTGTTCGAAAGCGACACCACCCATGACCAAGTTTTGTGTTTTCTTCTTGATCAGCTTGCCCGCAATTTTGGTCTGGTTCTCCTCTTCAAAGTTGGTACGAGAGCACAAAACCATTTCAGGCGCACGAGCAGGATCGACATTCGACAGCTTCTTGGCGGCTTCGCTGCGAAAGTAGATGTATGGCCGCCGCATGTGAACAGCAAAGTTCTTGCCACCGGCCCCGGGGAAATTCAAGGTCTCCTGCCACTCAACACTGTTGCATCAGATACGGACCGGCTACCGCAACAACGCAACACGCAGCATGCAGTATGGATCGGAATCAACCAAGTGCAATGATTATTTAAACAACACAACGTAATTTACGGCTAATACTGGCTAATACTAATATACAGCTAATACAGCTTCAGAACTGAATAACAAATGAACAATGAACAAGTGAATCAACATGAAGTTGTACCAGCTGGCCTCGTCGAAGCCTGTCATAAACATGGCTTTGGCTTCATCGAAGCCAGCCTTGCACATCCATACTGCGCACGGAGCTAGGCTCGTCGTTTTCGAGAAGCCTTGCTCATGCAGCCAGAAGTTAATCGTCTGTTGATCCACGACAACGCTTGCCACCTTGACGGTCTTGGGGCCCTGCTCTGTAGTGACGGATCCAAAGGCGTACACCCGCTGCATACCAAGCTCCTCTGTAATGCTCTCTGTTGTCAGCATGATCGAAGCCTTCGCGTCAACCGTCAGCAAGCCAAGCATCACATGTGATGAGCACTTCCTTAGCAAGCAACAGCAACAGCAACAGCAACAGCAACAGCAACAGCAACAGCAACAGCAACAGCAACAGCAACAGCAACAGCAACAGCAACAGCAACAGCAACCACAGCAACAGCAACCACAGCAACAGCAACCACAGCAACAGCAACCACAGCAACAGCAACCACAGCAACAGCAACCACAGCAACAGCAACCACAGCAACAGCAACCACGGCAACAGCAACCACGGCAACAGCAACCACAGCAACAGCAACCACAGCAACAGCAACCACAGCAACAGCAACCACAACAACAGCAACCACAACAACAGCAACCACAACAACAGCAACCACAACAACAGCAACCACAACAACAACAACAACAACAACAACAACAACAACAACAACAACAACAACAACAACAACTCGAGCTCAAATCAAGCAGCCGTGCATTAACCGTGATGTTATTCTCGATGAGACATCGCAAGGCAATGATGTCCAGCACCGTGATTGAGTCACGTGACATCTTCCCCAAGCTCACATCCTGCATGGTGTAGATGTCGGACAATGCCGGCGGCGTGCTGGACGACAAGCTCGACTGCGCGGTGGTGCTCATCGCATCTGCGTGTGTCGGTGTTGACTCGTCCTTGATCTCCATCTGTTGCCGAGTCGGGCCAAAGGCCTGGCCACGACTGCCTGATGAGTCGTTCTGCCCGCGAAACTTGCTCTTGGGACAAACTGCGTTTGGCGATGGCAGCACTGAAGCAAGCGCAACTTTGGAATTTGCCAGCGTTGCATCTGGGCTGAGCAGTTGCGCACACTGCTTTGGGTCGGCCAATATCTTCTTGACAGCGAAGTTGAAAACACTGTACCAGATCGTGCTCCAGGAGTCTTCCGCCGGAGTGCTGATCGTATCGCGTTGCTTCAAGTTGAGCAGTGTTTCAATCTCCATAATGTAGTTCGTCCCGTGCTCACAAAGGTACTGGATCACCAAGCGCAAGCATTTGGCACCTGTAGCCGCGAGATCTTCGAACGTGATCAGGTTCTTCTTGGCCTTGGCGTGGGTGTCATCTCCTTCACCATTGCCATTCGAGGTTGCGCCCGGGGCCGGCACCTCCATCATAGACAGCATCATGACAAGCATGTAACGGACCTTGGCGCAAACAAGGGCCTCAACAGCCTGCTCGTTGAGTGATGATGACGCCTGGGACTTCGTCGTCTTGGCCGCTGGAGTCACCGGAGTCGTCGGAATGTCAAGCGTCTCTGGCAGGCTACCTTTGTTCTCATGCATGGTCTCGGCGGTTTTTCTCAACCTTTCATGTACTGCGCCTGCGGCATCTGCAGCGACTGCCAGCACGTGCTCTGGAACTGGTTCTGCCACCACCGCCTCATGAACTTTGAGCAGAAATGCAGCTTCCCTGGGCAACGAATCCAAAACAGATTCTTCCTTGACATCTTTGGCCTTTGGTCGTCGTGGGCTTTTGCCAGTCTGTGGTGAGAATTGCGAGGCATCATGCCCCCGACGTTGCGGCGTTGTTGTCGTAGCAGCCAGCACCACAGCCGCCGTACCCACGAGAGACGCTTGGGCGGGCACAGTGTCGTCTGTTTCCAGCGCCTGTGCAATGCTGGACACGAAATCCGGCAGAGCATGCACGTCATTGTGGTACTGGCATCGTGTGGCTGATGCGTCCCACGTATCAGTGCCAGTACGACAGCTGCAGAACGATGACTTGAACTGGGCTATGGCCTTCCGCAGTGACTGATGCATGTACACGTTCGACGAATTGTTCTTGCGAAGAAACTCATTCGCAATGTGCAGCGAATCCTTGCTGGCCAGAATGTCCCGGGCAAGTGTTTCTGCGGACACGTGTCCGAACGTAGACGACGACTCCGGAACACCATCCTGCCATTGTGATTGCCTTGACAGCTGTTGGAGCACTGCGTCCATTCTCATGCCCTCCGTAATACCAGACTGCGATGTCTTTGCCGCGAAGACGTTCTTGAGATGAGCCTGCAGGACAGGCCGCAACTTTGACCATAGTGCAAAGGTTTTGCGATTGATGGTGACCTTGCAGTTCAGAGCGAACTCAAGCCCAAGACTGAGGCACTGTGAAAGCGCTTCACTGGCGTCCTTGAGCTGCTTGTTGTCGCTTTGCCGACAAATGTCGACTTGCTTCAGTGGCCCGTCTGGCAAACATCGTGCCAGACAACCCATCAAGTCGTCCAGCCACAATCGTGCACGTGTCATACCGTCTCCACCAAAGTCGTCGTCGTCCATCTCGATGTCGTCCTGCAATGTTGCTGCCTCACCATCTGCAAGAGGCCCGGCTGCAGCTTTGGCCTTTGCTTTCGACTTGGCTTTTGCCTTTGATTTTCCCTTGGCTTTTGCCTTCGGTGCCTTTGCTGGCTTCTCAGTTGCAGCCAAGTCAGGAACACGGGGGCGTTTCGTTCCGCTTGATGCCCCGACACCGTCAGATGCATGTGACGCCGCTCTTGCCGCGTCGGCAATGGCTTGGCTTTGAAGCAACTTCTCCACAAATATGGCACCGTAGACAGAGCAACACAACTTCTCTTCCACAAGCTTCATCAACGAGCTTTGCGGCCCAAAGCCTCTGCAGCACACGATGGCATGTAATCATGTTATTCATAAAACAACATGAAAGTATGAACCCCTGGATCGGCCACGCAGCTCACAATGTATGGAGGACGATGTTGTTGTTGCGTCGCCTGCACAGCCTGGCTCGAGGCTGACCCGTGCGTAGCGAGGGGCGCTCCGTCAGTCGTGCTGGTCGGATCCAGCAGTGGAACCTCAGGCGGGGCACCGGCCCTGGCACTATGACGTTGATTGTTTGATCAGGCCGCACACCGCCTCACCCTTACACTTACACCTTACAGCCTCACACCCAATGCACGCACTCAACAGTTGCGGCCAAAGCACACACAGTTTGCACAGTTCCAACAGGCAGTGACCCAGCAGCCACGCAGGTTGTCCCTTGAAGTGCGAATCCATGATGGTTGCGAAGGAATTCATCGATCCCACAACTGACTCGTGGCTTTTCAGATCCGAATGCAAGAAATCTGTTTCTTCAGCAAAGAAGCGGTCCCACTCAGCGAAAATGCCAAAGCTCACCAACTTGCGCCGCAATGCTTTGGAATTTTTGAATCCCAGCACACTGTATTTCTCCTGCGATCCGCAGCAAGCAAGACATGACTCGCACTGGACCCATGCTACTTACTGAGCCTAGCCACACCTCATCACATCAAAGCAATCCTTGTACTCGGACGAGTCAAGCCAGCTTGCGAACACGTCGTGGTACGAGTTCACAGACCTACTGGTAATCAGATTGCGATCGCAATAGGCACGCCACGCCTGCAAGGTTGTTCAGCATGAGCACGAGACAATGACAACAACAAACTCACATTGCAATCAACTCATCAATGCAACAAGTTGCACCTTGTCGACATCTTCGACACCTGTGACTAGCTCATGAAAGCTGATGCCCCCGCCGTGGTGAAAGTTGTTGTGAGTATCCTTGAGATACCTCGATTGCGGCGCGTAAAGTAAGCATTGCTGTCAGACTTCCAAAATGAATAGCTGTCGTCTGTCTGCAAAAATAATACAGCCTAGCAACGTCACCACGTCTCCAGGGGTTCGTGCGTGAAGCACACGGCACCCTTGCAAGCCTGCTTGAAGTGTGCTTTTCACTTGAGGGTTATCCGGAGCCTGCTCGTAGGCCGAGTAGAATGCCTCTGACCTAAGAGGCGAGTAGATTCTCATCACATTTGTTGCTGCTCTAGTCTAGCAACTGTGCTCCCACACGGTGCCCGCTGCCCCATGAATGTAGCAAGCAGTAAGCAGCAAGCAGTGAGTGATCAGTGACAAGGCTGTAAAACTGTAAGGCTGTGGCAGCGTTCCGTAAGTCACCGCCAGATAAGGACCGTTCGGCTTTTCCGGCCTGAAGTCCGGCACAAACTACTCTGTGACTCTGTGCAACTGTAGTCTGTCTCACAGACTTATAAATCATAGCCGCGTAGCCTGAATTAATTAGACTTTGCTACTCAGCCGGGGGTCGCCAAAAGCCAAGGTTCACCACGGCAGCCTTCAAGTATGCCGTGTTGCAGGACACCACGAGTGTAGCGTAGGCGAATTGATAGTTGTTTCCTCGCGTTCAGGGGATGACGGATGATTCCTTTGTTGCCGTCCGGCAGAAACCACGGGACCGTCGTTGTGGCGTTCTGGTCCACCTGCAAGATGGCAACTTGGAACTGACGACAACGCGACGACAATTCGACTGACTGACATGATTGTGATCGTGCCTGGTAAGTCTGAAAAACAGCATCCTGCAAAGGTCTGCCACTCAGACGCCCGAAACGCTCGGCCAATGAGCGTTGGCCGTAGATTGTGTCTGATGCTTCCCGCAACGCCACAGAGCCAATAACACCAGCTGCTGCTGATCCTGCTGATCCGGTGGTTGCCATTGGCACAGGTGCTGCCATAGCAACAGGCTGCTAGTCCCAGCACAGCCCTTGTTGATGCAACAATCACAGCAATCAGCAGTCACCTTGCCCGACTGGCGACACACACGCAACAGATCCTAATTACACACGAGCCAAAGCAGCAGTCAGTCAATCACAAGCTCAGCACGTTGCAAAGAGATTTAGTCAGAGTCATGTTCGTGTTGAATCGTGGCAGGAGATACACTCATACAAGCACAAGCACAAGCATAAATATCAGTTCAGTTCAACTGATTCAACCGCTGAATCGCGCGGTGCATGCTGATCGACTCACGGACTGACCAACAACACTTTCCGGCACTTCCGACCAAGGCTTTTCTCGGCCTTTGCGGATCTGTACAACTGTGCGATTTACAGACAAACTAAACTACCTGATCATGATTTGAATCATTGAGTTGAGTCATCATCGAATCGGGCCACTGAACCACTAGAATAGCCGCGCTGCCAAAATCCTTGCCAAACTGTCGAAATTTCGACTCGTGTGCGCGGCGCCAGGCGGTGCCTCTCACGTACAAGCATAACTAACACAAGTCCGAGCTAGTTAGCTCAAGTTAAATGATACAAATGTTAATGTTCAATGCTAAACCGACTAACTCTGACTCTTCTTTCTTACGGGCCTTCTTCTGCACACAGCCAATGGCGTACAGCATTGCTAGCCCCACCGCCACGCTGTGCATGCCATTGCCGGCCTGGTAATCGGTCGAGTCATGTTCGTCTCACAATCATGCTGCCACAAGGTGTCGCCGGCTCACGAAACTCACAGAACGTGCCTGTTGCATTTGTGCCGAACGTGAGCGTGTTGGAGCTGAGCTCGCATCGCACGTGAAGCTGCAAGCCGCCACACCAAACGACATTGTCTTGTCAATTGGGAATCCTTGGCTCATCAGCGCCTCTGTGGAAAGAAGCCAGCGGCCATGCGCGTCGGACCTCGCACCAAACCATGCTGCACAGAACACAAGTTAACACAACACAACACATCACGTGTGGTAACATTAACATACACACATACATATGTAAACATTGTAAACACTCAGATGCCTACCACAGAATACCAGCATTGCGGATCAGCGTGTGAAGTTTCGACCATCCGCTCATGGTAGCACTGAAGTTGGGATTTTGATTCAATGAATATGCACCGCCAGTCTTCCGTGTTCGGTACTCTGCCAGGAAATTGAACTCGACTGTCGTCAACGCACGCTCAAATGCCTTGCGAACAAGTTCAACATCATTCACGAGTGCATGCTTGAAGGCTTCCAGGCTGGCGATACCGCACCCATCTACTTTTGCTCGGCTTTCAGGTCGAGAGCATGCCCACATCAATTCTTCCCAAATGTCCTGGAAAACAAAAGCAATCAAATCAGGCATCATGATATGTTATCAGGTCAGATATGGTCCTCGGCAGGAGAACCAAAGTATGAATCCCAAGCAGGCTCCATCGCAGCCAGCTCCTGACAATACTGCAAGTGAGCATCCGAACACAGTCAATGTGAGTGTACAAATCAGTAACCCTGGCACACCCTGGCAATCCTGGTTGTACTCGCCAAACCTCACAGGCGCCCTGAACATCTCCACGAACACGTTGACTGGCGCAAGTGCAGCACCAGTCTTCCACTTATGGCGTAGAATGCAGTACTGTCTTGGTCTCGTTATAGGCATGCCATACATGTTGGGGTCAATCAGCGCCACGGATACAAAGTATATCGCTCCCAAGAAATGCTCCAAGGTTGATGCGTCGAAATTAATGACGTTCTCCTGGATTATCAGGGATTCCTGATAATCCCATCGTCGAGAAATCCAGCTGAGGAAGGCTTTCCACGTGACCCCCTGCTCGCGCATCATCAAACCTCGCTGACTGTAATCCGTGCATGGTGTCCCTGCAACATGTAAATCAGCTGCACGATCGACCTCACACATCTGCCCGTGCTTGTAGCACCATGCTTTTCTGATTGTTGCTTCGCCCCTGCGCATCAGCGGCAACAGTACTTCATTAATTGCCGTGTCGTTGGCTGCCAGGACATCCAGCTGTGCGGCAATATGGGGACGCCAGAAGTCATTCATATCCCCGAAGACATGCTGTGGACAATGTGGGTGACGAAGCAACTCTTCTCGGGCCTGCGCAGACCACTCAACCGCCGACATGTTGGCTGGCGCAGGGACATGAGATTTGTCCATGTTCAGCTCCGCGCAGATAGCTGTGCCCATCATGATGAAAGACGTAGCAGGAGTGTCAATGCCGGAAAATTCTGTAGACAGCGATGTTGCTCGCATGTCTTGTAGCAGTTGATACAAGTGCTCAGAATGGGCCGTGCGCTCCTGAGACACAGACTCACTGATGAACTGTACATCTGGGTCTGGGTCTGAGTCACATACATCCATCAAGTTGCAATCATGCTCACGACTCAGAGCTGCCATAGCTTGATCCACCACATGTTTGCAATTGCCTTGCTCGGCAACCGACCGACATATTCGCGCCACTCGCGCAGCATATGCCTTGTCACCATCAACGTCTTGCACCGGACACAGTCGAGCTGCAGCCACATTCCTGCACAACACATGCATGAGTGATAACACCACGACAATCGCACACATGAGCACTCCAACATGTCCAACATGGCAATGCATGCAGCAGCACGGGTCCTAGCAAAGCGAGCGAATGTTGTGACTGCCCAGACCGGCCACATCATCAGCCTAAACACGGAGGGCTTGTGGCCGTTGCTGTGTGCACACATGGGAGTCGCACTTGCCGAAGGCGTCGCCTCAGGAGACAACCCAACATTCATGCCTGGATTTGCTTGGAGGGTGGCATCGGCAGTTCCCGATACAGCCGTATCAGGATGCGAGTGTCCTGCTTGGAGTGTGGCTTCACATGTGGTCGTGTCCTGGCTGCCATGGCCGACGGTCGTTGCATGCACGGCATCCACGCTATCCGCTGCACCCACATCATCGTTTGTGGCGGCTATGCCCGCCTTTGCATCTTTCATCTCTGTCACAACATCTGAAGCGTTTGCTTCGTCCGACGTGGCCGGCGCCGTGGGGTTGCTTGCATCGTCCGTCTCAACCGCATCATTGGCAGTGGTTTTGCTCGCATCTTCAGTCTCCGCCGCCACACATTGCGCAGCGGCACTGCTCACATCTTTCATCGCCTCTACATCTTCCTTTGCTGTCACATCATGTGTGGTGGCTTTGCTTGTGGTTTCCTTGACCATGTCTTCCATTGCATCCACCACCACATCATGCGTGGTGGCTTTGCTCGCGTCTTTTGTCTCCACCAGATCATCCATGGTGGTTCCAGCACTTTGTGTCTGTGTCTCATCCGCAAGTGTGGATGCAGAAGCGTTGTTCTGCGCTGGCACACTTGGAGGCGAAGGTGTGTTGAAAAGATGCTGTATTCCTGCTTTCGTCACCAAACCAAATTTCACGGTTGGTGGTGGCTCCTGCGCAGCTGACTTGCTACCTTTGCTCGGTGCTTTCGGCTGTGGTGGTGATGGAGATGCTTTCCGTTTGGCATCTATTCTGGCCGGCTGCTTGCTCTTTGGCGGCGGCGGTGGCGGGGCATGTGGCTGTTTTGCCTTCGGAGTTGGCGATGGCTTAGAGTCGGGCGCCGCCTTGGTACACGCAACACAGCAAGAGTATGTTACATAGCTGCAGAGCGAAATACATGACTTGCTTTTGACACTGACTTAAACAACATGTTGTCTCTGCATCCATAGTTGCAGCTGACGAGGCTTTCCCTCGCCGCTTTGGCGGGTTGCTCTTGGCAGCCGTGTGAGCGGGAGCGACCGGCTGCTTTCGTTTCCGAATCGGTGGTGACGACATCACAAACGCATGTGACAGCTCACTGACAGTACGGGGACGTGTATGCAAGTCGATGCAATGCATAATTGGGCGTTGCCATCTGGTATTATGTGTACACCTTACATATTGAGAAGCATGTTGAATGTGAGCACTGCAGCATCATGCATGCAACACAACCTGATCAGCATGCAAAGACGTGCATCCAGCAACAACGCAGAGGGCATCAAGTCACTCATGAAGGAGTCTACGCTCAAAGTGATCAAACATGACGGGCACACACAACACCGTGGAGATGATTGACCTGAGTCAAGCAGTGTTTGCCCGTGAACAGCCCCATATGTAGACAACAAATCCACATCTGCCAGTGAACGTCACATGTCTGCACACAACACGCATACATTGATATCACACAACTGTCAGGGCATTCAATGTCCACGCAAAGCTAGTGTTTGCGGTCATGCCATGTCCACACATCAGGTACGCGCTACATGTATCCGTGGACATGTCATGTCCACACCCATATACTCGTGGACACCCCATGTCCACACAGCCCGTGGTTGTGGACATTGAATGCCCACGAAACCCATGCAGGTGGACATTGCATGTCCACACCCCAGGTGTCCGTGGACATGCCATGTCCACACCCAGAAAGCCGTGGACATCACATGTCCACACAGCCCGTGCCCGTGGACATTGCATGTCCACAGAAGCCATGCCTGCGGACGTTGCATGTCCACACACCCCATGCCCGTGGACATTGGTGCACGTTAACAACCGTCGTCCGTGGACAACGTCGCGTGCCCACACAGCCCGTCCCGTGGACATTCCATGTCCGCGCCACCCATGCCCGCGGACATCCCAAGTCCGCACCACACCTACCCGTGGACATCCCAAGTCCGCACCACACCTACCCGTGGACATCCCATGACCACAGCCCCGTTGCCCGTGGACATCCCATGTCCACACCCCACCCTGCATGTGGACATTCCATGGCCACACCCCACTCTTCCCGCGGAGATCCAATGACCACACCCCACCATGCCCGTGGGCATCCCATGACCGCAAACTGTTCATGCAGGCATCCCGTGTCCACATCCCGCCTGCCTGTGGACATTCCACTACCACAAAGTAATTGCCCATTAACATCAAGTGTTCATACCAACCGGAAGCCCACCACAGATGTACATCAAACATGTCACACTAGGAATCCTCAGCAAGTGCATCAGCGATACTGGTGTGCCCCTAGCCCCTAAACCCTAACCCTAACACTAGACCCTACAGCCTGAACCCTAAACCCTACACCTTACACCCCCCAAACTTTACACCCTAAACACTAAGCCCTAAACCCTAAACCCCTACACCTTACACCCTGATCCCTAAGCCCTAAGCCCTACACCCTGCACCCTGCACCCTATGCCCCACACCCTAATAAACACTAACCCTAAACCCCAACCCTACCAACAATACACACTGGCTCAGGCTGATCAATCATGAATCATGTGATGCACTCTCAGCTGCCCACACGTGGAAGTCATCTGTCGAGCCTTGGTAGCACACGGATGCAACGCTATACAACAGTGCTTTGATTGTAGAGAGCCACTCATCGTATATGCTTATATGCGCCCACTGCTTGCACTACGTCTGTCTTTTCCCAGGTGCTCGAGATCCCTTGAGACTTCAGATCAAAACAAACTCCACACAGGTGACACGGCTGCTGCGTGCTGCTATGTGCTGATTCCTACCCTACCGCGTCCTGGACTTCCTAGTCCTGGTGTCGTCACTGTCGCCCCGACTCCGATGCTTCTTCTTGTGGTCCGAGTCCTTCTTGTCCTTCTTCGAGTAGTTCTTGCTGTCGCCCCCACCATCCCGTGGCCGTGACGACCGGGACGACTTTTTCTTCCTCCTCTTGATCGAGACGGACTCGTCGTCGCTGATAGGATGCTTGCGCTTGGGTAGTGTCTTGGACTGCGCGGTCTTCACTGCATCTTGTGCCTCCCTTCGTCTCCTTGCCCAAGTAACTCCAGCGGCAGCGGCAGCTGCAACAATATCATCGCTAGGCTTCCTCTTGGGCATGGGCTTGCTCTTCGGCTTGGCTTTGGCCTTTGTCTTTGCCTGGCCTACACTGCCCTTTGCCTGGCCTGCACTGCCCTTCTTTTGTGAAGGCGCCGACACAGAGGAAGCTGCCGCTGTTGTCGTGGCATGGGGGGCCGTTTCCTTCGACGACTCAGACGATGATTCCTCTTCAAGCAACTCTTCCTCCACTGCCTCCGTCGTAACCACATGCATACTCGGGCTCGACGAATCGTCCGAAGCCGTGCCGCTGTAGCTGCCCGATTCCTGCCAAATCGTGGCACAAAGAAGAACGTCCCAACACATATAGAAATACATATGTATCATGTTATCTGTCAGCATGTGTGTTTTTCTATCCCGCACCTGCCTGTTGATGGCGACGTGTGGGCTCCTTCGGTGCTGTCGGCTGCGACGGTGTTGCAGACCCTGCTTCCGGCTGCACTGATTGCACCGGCTGTTGCGCATGCTCTTGGGCATGGTTCCCGGCCGCCTTTGCCTGCGCCGCTATGTCGGTCAGTGAGGAGGTGCCCGGCATCGTTTTGCGACCAGGAATTCCGTCAAAGCTTGCTCCATACGGCGCCGGCTCACGATGAAGTTGCACCGGCTTGGTGTCCTCAGCTCACAGAAGAAGCCAATGCAACGAGTAAGCCAGCAATCATACACCCGCACCGCAGCAAGCACATACATGCGGCATGCCTCCCTGAGCCATGACAGGGGTTTAGGCGTGGTTTATGTGTTTAGGGGTTTAGGGGTTTAGGGATTTAGGTGTTTAGGAGTTCATTGGTTTAGGTGTTTAGGGGTTTACGGATTTAGGGGTGTTATTGCAAGGACGCAACAACAGGCACGCCAACATCATAGGCCAGCACTAGCGCATCAATCACGCACATGTGTCATGACTCCTTAAACCCTACACACTAAACCCCTCAGCCCCTACAACCACCCTAAACCCCCAAACCGTACCCCAAACCGTGAACCCCAAACCCTTGGACCTTAGCCTAGGTATTCATAGACAGACATGCGAGTGGATTTACTAAGGTTGGCAAGGCGTCTGCAATGACTGCGTAGGATTACCATTGGCCAACACGAACACTAAAATCACACGCATGCGTCACAGCAAGCACACACATGCAGCTCACCTGTAATTGCAGCAAGACTCCTCTGCCACACCATCGTTGATTGCCGCATGTTCAGCACGTTCCGGCACAGGTTCGGGTGGAGTAGTTGGGATCAGAAGGAACGGAGACACCGAGGGTTGTGGCTTGGTCTTGGTTCCACCGCTGGCGCCGCGGCTGCGAGCCGTCATGGCACTGTAGGCACCGCATGCAGCCGTGGCGCTTCCATCCGGGCCGGGAGCTGGCACTGGCATCTCTGCTGGCATTTTCACCTGTGTTACTGCCGCTGCCGCCGCAGGATGCATGGCTGGTGGCTGCGTGGCTGGTGGGGTCAACCCACTCATTGGGCGCAGTAGGCCGCCCAGACCCATCCCTGTCATGCCAGCGCCTGGTCCAATGCCCCCAAGCCCAAGCGTTTGCAGGCTAGGCATGCACATGTTGCCCATGTACATGGGTGGCAACGTTGGCATCGGCTGCTGCAAGAGTCCTGGCCCAAGGCCCATGTTCAAGTTCAGCTCTGGCACCGACTGCATCGGCACCGGTGGCTCATGCACTCGGCCAACGGGGTACGGCACGCGTGGCGGCGCCGAAGAGAATCCCGGCAAGTGGCCCGGCGCAAGTTCCGGCGGGTGTCCCGGCGGGGGTCCTGGCGGGGGTCCCGGCGGGGGTCCCGGCGGGGGTCCGGGCGGGGGCCCGACAGGTTCTGGCACAGGTTCTTTCCGCACCCTCGGCGGTCTAGGCGGGACATACGTTGCAGGGACTGGTGGGGGTCGCGGTGGAGTCTGCAAAGCTGGTGCCGGCGGTGCGTGCTCTGGTGGAGCTGGCGGGGGCGGCAGCGATGCCGCCAACAAGGCACTCGGCCTTGCTTTTGTGCAAACATGCCTACTTACAGGCTTACATACACAAAGCTGTGTGTCGCGCACTTTTACTACATGTTTTGCTTGTTATGCCTCGGCTGTGACCTGTGACTACTGTGACTACTATCATGCTGATTCGTGGCACTGAAGCAGCTCACAGCAGAGTCACAGTTGGCAACAATATGCAACAAGACAAACCGCGCACAACAACATGTCAGTAATAACACTAAATCAAAGTATATAATGTCACGCAGGTCCAGTTAGTCCGAGGGCCCGGCCCTGCACCTGAAGAACTGGAAGCTGTGGTCGCTGATTGGAGTTGTTGCACCTGCGCGAGCCGTTACTTATTGGAGTTGGTGGTCTTACTGTCCCCCCGCTCCTAATCTTAAACTCAGTCGTGAAGCATCGTGCACAAGTACTAAGTACACAACACTTGCAAATCAACTAGCCGACCGGGAGAGGCCTGCGCAGGCAGCTGACGCACGTGCCGAGCGCATCCAGCGCAAATCCTGAACGCAAGTTAGTCTGTGATGTGTTGCAACTGAGGATTTCCGCTGTCCTTGAGTGTCCACGGCTGTCCGGCTGCAGTAGCAGTTGCCGCATCCAGGCGGGCAGTGACGACAAAGACTTGTCGCACTCTCTCATGTCAGGCTCTGCGGGAGGCGGCGCATCTCCAGTCATGTTCTGTGATATCACTGCCTGCATGCACTCGTCGTGCCAGTACGTGAGGCAAAGCATGCAGAGGCCCGTGTGCCCTGCACGTCGACCGCCAGTCCGGCCCGAGCAACGCTCCGAACACAGAGCGCATTTGCGGTTGAGTCCATGCGACCACAGCTGGACGTTTCCAGCCTCCTGCAAGCAAGCCATGTGTGTTGCGTTGGGAATTCTGGTAAAACCGGTAAAACCATAAACCCTGAACCTAAACCCAACCCTGGGCCTTAAACCCTAAGCCCTAGGCCCTAGGCCCTAGGCCCTAAACCTGATCCTAAACCCTAGGCCCTAGACACTAAAGCCTAAAGCATAAACCCTAGCCCTAGCCCCTAAACCCGCCTAAACCCTGAACCTTGAACTCTAAACAGCCCAAACCCTAAGCCCTAAACCCTAGATCATAAACTCTAGGCCCTAGACACTAGACACTAACCCCTAGGCCCTAGACCGTAAACGATGCTCAACAATCCAACATGCCAGACGTGTCACAAATGACTCATGACTCATGACTTAGGTCTGAGCGCAGAGCCATCAACACACTCGGCAACAACACAGCGCAACTCCGCAACTCAGCAAACGTCACAACATATGTGGAATGTATTACTTTGGCAAAACCACCTGGACTGATGACTTCGGTATTAGCAGATCTGTCAACAACTCAGCAACTTAACAACTCACAGCACAACTCAACTCAACACATCAACAATCCGGGCAGTCCTCGTTCGCATGCATGATGGCGACCTTAAGGAAATTCACGAAGCGACAGACCGTGGAAGGCAACTGGTCGCGCAGCTCCCCTGTACCACTTCCTCGGACCCTCCTGGAACACGCGCCTGCGGCAGAGATCAGGCACTGGTAGCGTGCCAAATCAAACACCTCTGTCGGCACGGTTCTGCCGAACAAAGAAGCTGGCGACCAGACCACACGGTTGGCTGCATCCACTCGAGCAAGACGACCCTCGCGCTCAGCAGCATTCACCCATTTCACGTAAACCAATTCGTAGCACTGCAGCTGTAGATCCGTGTCATGCCCTTGTGGAAGACGCACCAGCACACTGATTTCATCTGCATGGCCGATAGGCAGCTTGCCACGTTCAGCGGCGTCATCAATTGCTGATATCGTCTCTGCAAATGCCTCGTGCCACAGCTTGTACGCCTTCTTATATGTGGAAGGGCGATGCAGAGGTTGTTGTTGCTGCCGCCCCTGTGTCGCTTCAGCTGGCAGCGACACCTTCGAAATCGTGGCTGCCGACTCTGACGTACGGGCAACGGCATCGTCCTCGGCATCTTCGATAAAGTCTGAATCATCAGCCTCATCCTCATCAGATGACACCATTTTGTTTTCGAACTGCTTCAGGAGGTCTGAGTAATCTGTTCCGCGTAGTCGCTTCGGATTGCTGGATGCTGCAGTTGCGTCCTGACTGGTGCGCTTGACCCCAGCGTCCTGAGCCTGTGCATTATGTTGCCGAATCAGGAGCAGCAACGCCTCCTCTTCCAGCTCTGCACCTGTCAAACCAGATGGCTGCGCGAGCGTATTCGATAGCATCTCGCTGGCTTGCTCAATCTTCCTTAAGTCTGCATTGCTGGTGCCGCCATCAGCGCGAGATTTCATCACTCCAGCAGCTGCTTTAATGGTCGCGGCGTTGGCAGAATCAACTGCGTCTGCATCTTCGAAAAGGCCAGCCGCCATCTCTTCCGATGCCTCTTGGGAATCGTCCCCCAAACCATATCCAGCATTTACATCCTCATGGTTTTCAAGCACGCGCCTCTGCCCCTCTTCATCTAGAACACCCTCGGCACCAGCATTAGAGGTGTCCGGGGCATCCTCATCACCAGCACGTTGTTTCACAGTCAGTTGCATGAAATTGTTGTCCCGCTCCCCAGCCAAAGCAGCGTGATTATACGGCCTCCAGGGTCTCCAGAGCGGCGCTGAATCAATGTCGCGGTGGGCAGCTACACCGGCGCCAACGTCTTGCAACGCCGGCAGTTGATCGGCAGAGTCCAACCAGCCGAGCAAACCTTTCTCTTGATACAGCACACGCATTGCCATCAAACAGATTGTAGATTCTTCGTCTTGGCAAGTGGCGTAACACTGCCGGAAAACATTCGGCGATGAACTGAACTGCAGCAAGCCTCTCTCATCCAAAAGAGGTTCCAAACGCCCGTCATGCGTGGTTTTCAGGAGCACCATGTGGTCGTGAGATCTGTGAGACGCAGCCTGCAACGCCAGCAAGTCATTGCTCTCAGACGGCGTTTTCACATACAGCACCGTCGATGCCACAGCAGACCAAAGGCTACCCACAGCGTCGCTGCTCATGAATGCTTTTGATGCCTTGTGCCACTTGACCACTGCGTTGGCAACCCCCTTGAACTTGGCATCCTGCATACTGCACAGCCACTGAAGTTGTCCAGCAACCGTGCCCAGTGCCTACCTTTATTTCAATCAACAATCATCAGCGCTCACCTCTCAACTTAGACTGACCACCGACACAAACTCTGAATGAACAGCACACATATTTACGACACGCCCTGCCCCCCCCCCCCCGGACTATCGACTATGACTATCAACTGAACCCGCGAGGCAAACATCTTCAAGTGCTGGCGCTCAATGACTCAGTGACTTAGTGACGCATGCATGCATGTTGTGTGCCTGTTTCAGCTCAGGCAGAGCAGCTGCCAGGTTCGTGTTGCCGAGGCTTGCGTGCAAAGTCCGCAGGGTCATCGTATCTGTCGGCCTGAAACGATCTGCGGCGTTCATCGCGACCTTGTAGTCTTGACCAACAGCAATCATGTCCTGGCACGAGACCATGAGACAGACCCATGAGACTGTTGGGCTACCGGCTACCGTTACGTTAGGAGGCGTGGTGGTATAGACTGTTTTGTTTTTTTTTTTAACTGTCTGTTTGTGGCCCGATACTACAACGCTAAACGCTAAACTAAATGCTACGATACTACGATGTTTTCGCCAACCAAGCCGACCTGCAGGATTGGAAATGCACGGCTCTTGATTGCTGACCACCTCTTCGAAATTGTGTCGTCATGCGCCGATCTGAAGGCAGACCCGGCGCGAGCGAATGCGCTTGCCTTCTTCAAGATTACCCTGGCAGACAAGCTCGCAATGTCGATTTTCGCGCATCGTGTGGAGATCAGCTTGATGATAGAGTTGATGCTCTCGACCAATTGCGTATCTCCCAACAGTATGCCAGACATGGCGCTAACGATCGCCCAAAGCATCGAACCGGACGATGTAGCGTTGAAGTCGAAGAACCCCTCGCGGGATATAAATTCCAGCTCCGACTGACACAAGCGTCGGATATTGGCTGCATTGTACTCCAGCGAGGAAATATCGGCAGCAAGCAATTCGTCCGCAATTCCTGTCACGAGTCACGAATGACACACACACATCAACAACATCAACGTAACACACATCAACATTATAATCACAACGGTAACGCACCATGCTGCCGTAACATATTTCTTCAAAAGTCCATGTCAGTGAATTCATGACTTCATGAGTCCATGACTCCATGACTACTTCATGACCGTCCATGACCCATGCCCATGACTGATGACTCAAAACAGCGGCTGCCCACATACTTTTCTCTCGCGACCACAACATTCATTTCAGAATCTGTCCGTGGTTCAAAAAAAGCAGCCAGGCATGCGGCATAAGGCATGGCGGCATAGCGTGTCATGCTTCTGCATCCGGCTCCCGTGGCGGCGGCAAGGGTCGAATGACCACCTCGATACTGACATTGACCCTGAAGCCACCAGTGTTTGGCTGCTGCTGGAGGACGTGTGGCACATTCACATACGCAAGCGGCATCGTCATCTGCCCATTTGCCGCGTGCACGTTCATTGGTGATCCAGATCCATTGCCAAGGCCAACACCGATGTGTGCCGGGTGTCCGCTGGTGCTGTTGGTCCGGGCAGGGCGGCGTTGACCCCATGGGCCTCACGGGCGGGGTCTAGTCGAGCAGGTGGGGCGTGCGCCTCGTGCGCTGGTCCGGGCCGGGGAGGACTTGGCATTGGTGCCGGGTGTCCAATCGGGGCCGCTCTGGCCGCTTTGACCGTTGGTGTGGGCACAGCGTTGGCCTTGGCCCCATGGGCGCCAGCAGGCGGTGCAGCGGGAAGAACGTATCCATCGGCCTTGGCCTTGGCAGGACATGGGACTGGTGGCCCACCAGCACGACTTGGCGCATGTGGACTAGACGGTCCAGCGGAATGAATGCATCCATTCGCCTTTGCCTTTGCATTGGCAGGCAGTGGCCCGCCATCAGCACTCGACCCCGGTGGTCCTGCGGGAAGCGGGTCACAGTGCTGCCCCGGATTGGCATCAGCGGGTCTTGATGGCACAGGCGTTGGCGGACTTGGCCCACCGGGAGCGGGAGCAGACGAACCTCGCGCTGCACCTGCTGCAGCTGCTGGTGTACCATCATCATCTGACTCACGGCCGAGTCCGAGCATATCATTCAGTGCTTCCTCAGCGGCTGCTGCAGCTGCATCACCATCAGGTAGGTTTGGTCTGTCTGCGATATCCGCTAGCAGACTGTCAAAGCCTTGGATTGGTTTGTACTGAGTACTGCGTTGGTATTAGCCGTTAGCCGTTAGCCGTTGGCAGTGTTAGCCTGCATTAGCAGATTAAGCATTGAAGTAAACCAACCAACAAGGGCGGGCACTGCGTACAAGGAAAATATCACATACCTGCCCTGCCCAAGGCTATCTAGAAGCTGGAGTCGTCAGAAGAAGATCCGATAGAACGACAACTGCGAGCACGAGGACGGCCCCCACGTCCACTACTGTCACCACGACCACGACCTCCATCAGCAGGGCGGTTGCGGCCACGACCACTGACAGTGGCCCCACCTCGCCCACGTGATGGCCGCGATGACGATGATTTAGGCGCAGCCGCTGCAGGTGGAGGTGGCGCAGATCTGGCCCTCTTCTTGCCCCTGTCCCCGGAATCATCCATGGAATCCACCGTCACAGTGACCAAATGCCACAGAACTCACATGACCCACTGGACTGAATGTTTGGAAAACATTTTTTTGAGCCCAACGTTGCATGGACTCTCACAGTTAGAATGTTAATTAGACTAAGACTCCAAAGACCTTGGACTCTGACTCAGACTCTCAGACGACTCATCGCAAAGTCAGTCCTTTGCGTTTGCTGCATCTTGCCAGCGGTGGCCGCCATATCATCCAAAGCAGCTTCAGCGGAAACCTGGTGACTCGGTCATGATGACAGGATAGCAAATGATGGATTCTGGATTTTAATAATCTAACCATGGGACTGACTGGCTAACCATGCAGATGACAAAGTCAAAGCCGCAAGCCGCAATCAAATTATATCAAATTACACAATCAATCTCAATCAATCAATCAAGGAATCAAGCACACAACAACACAGTGCATGCAAGCAAGCATTGACCAGCATCAGCACGCAGCACGTTGCAACATGTCAGCATGTTTGATGCTGCATCCAGGTGCCTTCGAGTCAATGTCACAATGCGCATGTTGAAGTTGGCCGCCCCGTTCATCAATAGTTTGAACGTCAGACCTTTGAGCAGCGCTTGCAGTTGTGCCGGAATGTCTGTGGCACCCATTTCGACCAACGCTGCGTCGAACCATTTGTCAAGGTTCAAAGCCAACTCCGCATATTCCTTCAAGATGTCGTCGGACTTTCCGGTAACCAACTTCAACAAGAGCGCGTCCTGACTGTTCTTCTGGCACCACGCAAAGAAATGCATGAGCGGTGCTCGGGCAGTGTTCATGCAGCGCAGCAGAACCCAGAATACGTGGCATCTGAGGGCACCAAACGCACCCGAGGCCCATTTGCTCATACGTATCTTGTATGCCTCCGCCGAATCGTCATCCAACAACGCTGCCACCTTGCTCTGTCCTCTAGCCTTTGCCTTTGCTTTTCCTTTCGGCTGTCCTTTTGCTTTGGCCTTTGCCGGCGTCTTAGCAGCTGGAGTTCCAGTTTCATTCTTGTCCGCCTTCATTGTTGACGAAAGCAGCGCCAGCCATACTGGCGCCAGGAACTCTCTTTTACGCTCCAAAAAAAACAGCTCGGCAGCGTGCACGCAACCCCAGCGGCCAGACAGTACGCGCATGGGATACTGACGATAATTGACGCCTGGTGGACTCGTCGTTCCGTGCGTGCGTTCATATATGTCGATGAACTCGGAAACGTGCTCTCTCCAGAAGTTCACGCACTTACCCAGCGATGCAAAATACTTCGAAAAGGAACCCATGGTGCTTGGATAAGCGCGTTGCGCTTCTGACAAGAAATCGTCAGCCATCTGCAATTGTTCACGGACAGCAATATGAAATTGGTGCAAGATGCAGTTGACGTCGACATAAAACACATTGGGGAGGCCTGCCCGACTGACTGCAGCCAGTGTTTGCTTTCTTCTCGCTGATTGGTCGGTGCCAGCGTCAGTCGTGTCAGCGAAAATAAATATGGAGTTTGGCCGCAACTCGCCTCGCCTCAGGTCAGGTGATGAGCACTAAGACAGAGACCACAGGAAACAACATAAACGACTCGACACTACGACACTATTACATACCGACAACAACTATGCCAAATATTTATACCGAAGCAAAATCAGCTTCTCTGCCAGGCCGGCAATGTCATGCAGATACGGGATGCCCAACGAACGCAGCTGCTTCACAACCAGCCCCAAAGCATGGGAGCTGGTGCCGCCCATGACCACATGGAGGTCCGACCTGATTGGTGCACTCACACTCACATCACTTACGTACATACATCTTACATTATAAAATGGTAATGATAATCAATCTGAGCCAAGCACTACGCACATAACCCAAAGGCCCACAGGCCAGCCCAAGCCAACAATTAGATTCCAGAGATAAACGCAAACATCGCTGAAAGCCGCCCAAGGCAAAGGCAACCGGCAACCGGCAACACATGTTCTATTGATAACATCATGTAATCATGTAATGTCTTACCGAGAAGCACGCAACGTCGGTAGGTCATGCCAGCCGCAAAGTTCCCGGCTTTCAAGGCGCCGTCATCGCAGATGAAGCTGACAGCCGCCTCAAGCACATGGAGCTTCTTACGTCTCCAGATGGAAGAGTTCGTGGCATCGGATCTGTAGCCAACGGCAAACAGATTAAAGCCAGTACCTGCATCTGGCGGCGTCCCAGGCTCCTTCGTTGACATCTTGACGCCCTCTGCCACATAGCACTGAAAGCTGTGAAGAAGTGCTGCTGCCGCCCGATGCTCACATCGAATGACCGTCTGCTGCGAGATGTCAGTCATTGACAGTACTCCAAAGTCAGCAGCGGCCACATGTGTCAAACTCTTCCGTAGCCCAATGGAGAACATGCTCTGCAACGAAAACCTGCCGCCACGGCCATCCTTTTGTTTTCCAAGCTTGCGGATTGTAAAAGCATCGTCCACTGTGTTCTTAATCGCCAAAGCCAGTGACTGCTTCTTCTCCTCCTTTGCAAGGGCTCGCTTTGCACACAGCAGCTTTTTGTTTAAATCCTTAATCCTGGCATCCCTTGTCTGCAACTGACGGTGCTGCTTCAAGCATAGCCGCACAAGGTCAGGTTTATCCTGGGCGAGAAGATGCTGCGCATGCATTGCCTGCGCTGCCGGCGCTGGCCGAACTGCAACTGCAACGGGCTGTGCCGCCTGTGCCTGTGCCGGCTGCGCTGCTGCAACTGCAACCCTTTGTCGCTCATCATCATCGTCTGATGATAATATTTCCAACCCACCATCCAGCGCCTGTACCACCTGAGTCTGTCGTGGCTCCACCAGCAAGGGCCTGTCACCGTCACCGGAATCATCGTGAATTTCGAATGACAATGGTGGCAGCCGAAAACCCAACGCCGTGCACATAGATTGAAGGTGTCTCAAGCTTATGAAGTTTCCATGCACGCCAGGACCTTGCAAGCGGGGCACAGCATTCAGTGCATTGGCAATCCGATCATTGGCAGCCTTCGCGGATAGCCCTTGCTCACGCAGCAAGTTTCTTACGCAGCTAACAACTGCATCTCTGCCTATTCCGGTCTGGCCATTGCTGAATGTCACCACACCGGTAGCCAGCAAGGTTGCGAGCGCTCTCTGAGCAAGCAGCGACGACATTGCGTTCAAGCAGCAAGCAACAACAATTAATACATTGTTACAGTTACAGTTACAGTTCCACTGGGCTGGGTGTGGTTTACGCCTAGTGTAGTGGAGGGTTCAGCGGCTAGCCTTGCCTATACCTAACTTTCCTACCAGTCTATCGTTGTCCGTTGTCAGTACCAGTACAAGAACTTAAGAACTCATCAATCGAGCGGTGACTGGTGACCAACAATGACCAACGCTTTCTTGGGCAACAACATTGCGGCATTGTCATCTTGCCAGCACATTGCGGCATTGGCTCGGCTCACGTTACACATTCACGTCTTTCATGTTGGCTGCCATCATCATGTTACCAAAGACTCAGAAGGTGGGCCAACAAGCCAACACGGGCCACCGCACAAACACAATCATTGTATCAGCAATCATTCATGTTGCCGCTGCCAACAAACCAAATTGAAACACAATCACAAACGCCAATCCCACGACTTCCAACAAGCAAACAACAATACGCACGGTCTACGAGTCTACGGCCGTACGGCTCCTGTGCTCACAGCTCATGTCGATAAGCATCAATCACGCAACTCACACAACCTCAGTCACAATCTCCAGCAACCAGCAACCAACACGAAACAACGACGCGCTGTCTGTGACCTATAGGCTATAGGATCCGGAGACTGCAAGCAAGCAACAAGACGCACGGCCTACGGCCCCTACGGCCTACGGCCCTACGGCCCTACGGCTCCTGTGCTCACGGCTCACAACTCATGTCGACAATCATCACTCACACAACCTCCAGCAATCAAGACATGTCAACAATCATCACTCACACAACCTCCAGCAACCAAGACATGTCAACAATCATCACTCACACAGCCTCCAGCAGTTAATTTATGGCTTAGGGTTTCGGGTTTAGGGTTTAGGGCGGGTGTATATTTAGGGAATAGACCAGGGTTCTGTGTCTTCTGGGCTCGGGCTCGGGTATTTTGGAGGGGTTGGCGCTCCTGGTCCCCAACGGTCAGCGCAGCGGCACGTGGCGTCGAGCAATCGTGGCGGTAGCGATCAAAAATCATGAACGTAGTGGTGATTGACATGTTGTTTGTTTCCGTCACGTGTTGTTGCCCTTGTTTCTGATAGTGGTATACTACTCCCCCCCCCCCTGTGTTTTCCATGTTGTATCAGTGTTGGTAGCCTCCAAAACACTCACAACCCCACGATCCAAGATGGTAGCCCATGTATACAACTATGTTTTTTCTCGTAAGGCTATCATGCAACCTTCCTCAGAAATTGTCTTTCCATTGAATAACGCCCAAAAAATCCCAAACCCTATCTTCATATCACTTCTGGAATCCTCTCCATTGAATCAAACGCCTACAAAAAAAAAACAAGCCCTGTCTACATAGTACTCCGGAAACCCCGGCCCTTATTATGGAACCAGTTGCCAGAAACCCCTATCCTCATATGGAACCAGCTGTCGCGGACATCTTGGAATCAGCATAATGCCCGCGCTGTCGGGTTTATGGACAACCATGGGAGTGGATTTATTAAAGTTATCCCCTATACTAGGGCAGGCCTGTTTTTGCTTTTCCTCATAGTAGGGCTGTTTAGGGCACAAAGAGGGTGTTGTGAGGAAGCAGGATTTTTCATGCGAAATGCAGGGTTTTTGGCTTCGAAACAACAGCCAATAGGTTCCTTTGTCGCTCCCTTGCCCATTCCATTTGCTTATGGCACCGCCCAGAAACCCAGATTCCGGCCATAGAACCTTTTCGCAGAGCAAGCAGATGTGGGACCTTACAGCCCTGCTATGGGGAAAAACAGAAACAGGCCTCCTTTCTCGCTCCTTGCCCATTCCATTTGCTTATGGCACCGCCCAACCACACCCCTCCTTTGTCGCTCCTTGCCATTGAGGCCTTCCGACTTCTTGGGCTCATCTTGGGGGGTGGGGCAAACAAGTCCACAGGCCTTTCGGCCACTTCGGGGGCGGGGCAAACAAGTCCAAACAACCCTACTATGGGGAGGACTTGTTTGCCCCACCCCCCAAGATGGGCCCAAGAAGTGGCCGAAAGGGCTGCAGGCCTTTCGGCCACTTCTTGGGCCTTTTTTGGGGGGAGGGCAAACAAGTCCAGGCCTTTCGGCCACTTCGGGGGGCGGGGCAAACCAGTCCAGGCCTTTCGGCCACTTCTGGGGCCCTTTTTGGGGGGTGGGGCAAACAATTCCAGGCCTTCCGGCCACTTCTTGGGCTCATCTTGGGGGGCGGGGCAAACAAGTCCACAGGCCTGTCGGCCACTTCGGGCGGCGGGGCAAACAAGTCCAGGCCTTTCGGCCACTTCTTGGGCCCATCTTGGGGGTGGGGCAAACAAGTCCTCCTCATAGTAGGGCTGTTTGGACTTGTTTGCCCCGCCCCCCGAAGTGGCCGAAAGGCCTCGGACTTGTTTGCCCCGCCCCCCAAGGTGGGCCCAAGAAGTGGCCGAAAGGCCTGGACTTGTTTGCCCTGCCCCCCAAAACGGCCTGGACTTGTCCAAGATGGACCCAAGAAGTGGCCGAAAGGTCTGTGCCCATTCCATTTGCTTATGGCACCGCCCAACCACACCCCTGCAAGACGCACCTTTACAGCCCAAATTAACAGGCCTGCTTTTATTTTGACCCCCATAGAAGGACTGTAAGGTCTCAGGTCTGCTTGCTCTGCGAAAAGGTTCTATGGCCCGGGCAGGCCTGTTTTTGTTTTTCCCCATAGCAGGGCTGTAAGGTCCCACATCTGTTTGCTATGCGAAAAGGTTCTATGACCCGAATCTGGACTTGTTTGCCCCGCTCCCCAAGATAGGCCCAAGAAGTGGCCGAAAGGCCTGGACTTGTTCGCCCCGCCCCCCAAAGATGGGCCCAAGAAGTGGCCGAAAGGCCTTGCCCCGCCCCCCAAGAAAACCCAAAAAGTGGCCGAAATGCCTGGACTTGTTTGCCCCGCCCCCCAAGGTGGGCCCAAGAAGTGGCCGAAAGGCCTGGACTTGTTTGCCCTGCCCCCCAAAATGGCCTGGACTTGTCCAAGATGGACCAAGAAGTGGCCGAAAGGTTTGTGCCCATTCCATTTGCTTATGGCACCGCCCAACCACACCCCTGCAAGACGCACCTTTACAGCCCAAATTCGCAGACCTGCTTTTATTTTTGCCCCCATAGTAGGACTGTAAGGTCCCAGGTCTGCTTGCTCTGCGAAAAGGTTCTATGGCCCGGGCAGGCCTGTTTCTGTTTTTCCCCATAGCAGGGCTGTAAGGTCCCACATCTGCTTGCTATGCGAAAAGGTTCTATGACCCGAATCTGGGTTTCAAGTTATCCCCTATACTAGGGCAGGCCTGTTTTTGCTTTTCCTCATAGTAGGGCTGTTTGGTGTTGTGAGGAAGCAGGATTTTCATGCGAAATGCAGGGTTTTTGGCTTCGAAACAACAGCCAACAGGTTCCTTTGTCGCTCCTTGCCCATTCCATTTGCTTATGGCACCGCCCAGAAACCCAGATTCCGGCCATAGAACCTTTTCGCAGAGCAAGCAGATGTGGGACCTTACAGCCCTGCTATGGGGAAAAACAGAAACAGGCCTCCTTTCTCGCTCCTTGCCCATTCCATTTGCTTATGGCACCGCCCAACCACACCCCTCCTTTGTCGCTCCTTGCCATTGAGGCCTTCCGACTTCTTGGGCTCATCTTGGGGGGTGGGGCAAACAAGTCCACAGGCCTTTCGGTCACTTCGGGGGGCGGGGCAAACAAGTCCAAACAGCCCTACTATGGGGAGGACTTGTTTGCCCCACCCCCCAAGATGGGCCCAAGAAGTGGCCGAAAGGGCTGGACTTGTTTGCCCCACCTCCCAAGAAGGGCCCAAGAAGTGGCCGAAAGGCCTGGACTTGTTTGCCCCGCCCCCCAACATGGACCCAAGAAGTGGCCGAAAGGCCTGGACTTGATTGCCCCACCCCCAAGATAGGCCCAAAAAGTGGGCGGAAAGGCCTGGACTTGTTTCCCCGCCCCTCAAGATGGGCCTAAGAAGTGGCCGGAAAGGCCTGGACTTGTTTGCCCCGCCCCCCAATATAACACAAAAAGTGGCCGAAAGGCCTGGACTTGTTTGCCCCGCCCCTTAAGGTGGGCCCAAGAAGTGGCCGAAAGGCCTGGACTTGTCCAAGATGGACCCAAGAAGTGGCCGAAAGGCCTGTGCCCATTCCATTTGCTTATGGCACCGCCCAACCACACCCCTGCAAGACGCACCTTTACAGCCCAAATTAACAGGCCTGCTTGTATTTTTACCCCCATAGGAGGACTGTAAGGTCCCAGGTCTGCTTGCTCTGCGAAAAGGTTCCATGGCCCGGGCAGGCCTGTTTCTGTTTTTCCCCATAGCAGGGCTGTAAGGTCCCACATCTGCTTGCTATGCGAAAAGGTTCTATGACCCGAATCTGGACTTGTTTGCCCCGCTCCCCAAGATAGGCCCAAGAAGTGGCCGAAAGGCCTGGACTTGTTCGCCCCGCCCCCCAAAGATGGGCCCAAGAAGTGGCCGAAAGGCCTTGCCCCCCCCCAAGAAAACCCAAAAAGTGGCCGAAAGGCCTGGACTTGTTTGCCCCGCCCCCAAGGTAGGCCCAAGAAGTGGCCGAAAGGCCTGGACTTGTTTGCCCTGCCCCCCAAAACGGCCTGGACTTGTCCAAGATGGACCCAAGAAGTGGCCGAAAGGTCTGTGCCCATTCCATTTGCTTATGGCACCGCCCAACCACACCCCTGCAAGACGCACCTTTACAGCCCAAATTCGCAGACCTGCTTTTATTTTTGCCCCCATAGTAGGACTGTAAGGTCCCAGGTCTGCTTGCTCTGCGAAAAGGTTCTATGGCCCGGGCAGGCCTGTTTCATTCCATTTGCTTATGGCACCGCCCAGAAACCCAGATTCCGGCCATAGAGCCTTTTCGCAGAGCAAGCAGGTGTGGGACCTTACAGCCATGCTATGGGGAAAAACAGAAACAGGCCTCCTTTCTCGCTCCTTGCCCATTCCATTTGCTTATGGCGCCGCCCAACCATGTCGCTCCTTGCCATTGAGGCCTTCCGACTTCTTGGGCTCATCTTGGGGGGTGGGGCAAACAAGTCCAAACAGCCCTACTATGGGGAGGACTTGTTTGCCCCACCCCCCAAGATGGGCCCAAGAAGTGGCCGAAAGGGCTGGACTTGTTTGCCCCACCCCCCAAGAAGGGCCCAAGAAGTGGCCGAAAGGCCTGGACTTGTTTGCCCCGCCCCCCGAACTGGCCGACAGGCCTGTGGACTTGTTTGCCCCGCCCCCCAAGATGAGCCCAAGAAGTGGCCGGAAGGCCTGGACTTGTTTGCCCCACCCCCCAAAAAGGGCCCAAGAAGTGGCCGAAAGGCCTGGACTTGTTTGCCCCCCCCGAAGTGGCCTTGTTTGCCCTCCCCCCAAAAAAGGCCCAAAAAGTGGCCGAAAGGCCTGGACTTCTTTGCCCCGCCCCCCAACATGGACCCAAGAAGTGGCCGAAAGGCCTGGACTTGATTGCCCCGCCCCCCAAGATAGGCCCAAAAAGTGGCGGAAAGGCCTGGACTTGTTTTCCCCACCCCCCAAGATGGGCCTAAGAAGTGGCCGGAAAGGCCTGGACTTGTTTGCCCCGCCCCCCAATATAACCCAAAAAGTGGCCGAAAGGCCTGGACTTGTTTGCCCCGCCCCTTAAGGTGGGCCCAAGAAGTGGCCGAGGCCTTTCGGCCACTTCTTGGGCCCATCTTGGGGCTGGGGCAAACAAGTCCTCCCTATAGTAGGGCTGTTTGGACCCGCCCCCCCAAGTGGCCGAAAGGCCTCGGACTTGTTTGCCCCGCCCCCAAGGTCCCAAGAAGTGGCCGAAAGGCCTGGACTTGTTTGCCCTGCCCCCCAAAACGGCCTGGACTTGCCCAAGATGGACCCAAGAAGTGGCCGAAAGGTCTGTGCCCATTCCATTTGCTTATGGCACCGCCCAGCCACACCCCTGCAAGACGCACCTTTACAGCCCAAATTAACAGGCCTGCTTGTATTTTTACCCCCATAGGAGGACTGTAAGGTCTCAGGTCTGCTTGCTCTGCTTTTGTTTTTCCCCATAGCAGGGCTGTAAGGTCCCACATCTGCTTGCTATGCGAAAAGGTTCTATGACCCGAATCTGGACTTGTTTGCCCCGCTCCCCAAGATAGGCCCAAGAAGTGGCCGAAAGGCCTGGACTTGTTCGCCCCGCCCCCTACTACTACTACTACTACTACTACTACTACTACTACTACTGCTACTGCTACTGCTACTACTACGACTACTACTACTACGACTACTACTGCTACTACTACTACTACTACTACTACTACTACTACTACTACTACTACTACTACTACTACTACTACTACTATACTACTACTACTACTACTACTACTACTTCTACTACTACTACTACTACTACTACTACTACTACTACTACTACTACTACTACTACTACTACTACTACTAATACTACTACTACTACTACTACTACTACTACTACTACTACTACTACTACTACTACTACTACTACTACTACTACTACTACTACTACTACTACTACTACTACTACTACTTTATTGAACGCTGAGCAAGCGGGCTCTGCTCATTGCGGGCGATTTGCACCGTCTGAGCACCGAAAATTGGGTTGGAGCTAATGGTTAGGAGAGGTGAAACTGAATTCAATACTGAAAAGAAAGGTGAGACTTTACAGGATTTGGGATCGCAAAGACAGAGCTAGCTAGCTAATGTCAGACGAGGTGTAGCTTAGCGCTCAGATGTGAAAAGGTCTTCTCCCCGTCGCCCTAATGTGTTTCACTGCGTCCAGCAAACACGCAGCGATCTGCAATTGGGTCGTACCTGTTGGCCGTCGCCCATAGTGTCCATCTAGTGACGTCCCACATGGATCACTTTGCAGAAAGGCAGAGGATCGCAGGAGGATCAGCTGGCTTGGAATAACACATTTATGTGGAGCTTCGGGCAGTGGGCTTGCTGCCGGGAGGGCAACACGCTGATGTCACCTTAGGGGAAGGCGATTCAACTCTTTACGGTATAAGTTCGTTGATGCAGGGTGAGCAGTTTTCCAGCTCTGCGAGTTCCGCTTCGTGGCAAAGGAAGCAGAGCATTGCGCACGCAGACCCCAGGGGTTAGAACTGCAGTAAATCCCATCCTTATGTGCGTGGAAGGATGTGCTGCTCCGAGTCTCGTGGACTCGGCCGGCGGTCCACCGGAATAAACCGCTCAATGCGGCAATTCCGGCATCCGCACCTCATGCTTTATTGCAAGCCTGTGGAATGGTTGAGGCCAGCCACAATCCCTTCTACAATGAGTGGGGTTAATGCACTGTTACCGTTTGGGATCTCTGCGCGGCTGCTTGCCTGGAACTGCTCCTCTTCTCAAGAAAGAGTCTGGCACCCGTTGTGTGATTGGCGATGTCTGTATTTAGTTGGGCCAGCTTCCAAGGCAAAAGCAGCGTGACTTGAGCTCTGCTTCCTGATTCAGATGTAGGATTCTTTCAAGCGCAGGGTAAGGCAGCTTGCAGAAGTAAGGTGCTGCCAAGCCTGATGAAAGCACAACAATTGCTGTTTGTTCCGCGAGCTGGCTGGTCTGAAGGTGTGGCTGTAGCGCAGGCTGTGCCCGCTGAGATGAACTGCAGTGCAATTCATGTCACGACGGCCTGCCACTGATAGATTTCAGCAACTGCCTTTCCACTGTCTTTGGACCTGAGCGCTTTGCACCTGCGCACCTGGCAGCTACTGGCATGGCTGCTTGATTGGGATCTTAGACCTGGGCACCTTGCACCTATGCACCTGACCTGGGAGTCCTGCCAGCCTGGCTGCTGGATTGAGACCTTGGACCTGGGCATCTTGCACATGCACCTGGGAGTCCTGCCAGCCTGGACCTACTTGTGCAGCGTGTCACAAACACTTCGCTCTCTGGAAAGGACTGAAGGACCACCTTCTGTCCGGCGCCTGCAGAGAGCCGGCAGCCCGAAGAAGAATACACTCAGCGCCATGACGAAAGTGCAGCGGCAGGTCAGACCGAACCAGTGCATCCATGGTCACGAGAACACCTAACTAGCACAGCTGGCACGCATACTGTCACACAGCTAGCTCGGCAGCCGGCTTCTAAGCCCCTTGTGGATCATTGCGTGCTCTGTGGTTTCTGGACGCCTGATCATACCAAGGTCAAGTCGCACTTGCATCAGGAGCATCGCAGAATTTGGGATGCCCTGCAAGAAAGCACTTTGACACAATGTCAAAAGCTCGGAACAGAGATCACTAGTCGCAACTGGCCAGCACTGCGACCAGCATTGCAGCACAGCTGCCGCCTCCCCCCCCCCCCCCCCCCCCCCCCCCCCACCCCCCCCCCCCCCCCTCACCGCCCCACTCCCCCCCACTCCCCCCCCCCTCCCCCCCCCCCCCCCCCTTCCCTCCCTCCCCCCCCCCCCCCCCTCCCCCCCCCTCCCCCCACACTGTCAGCGCTCGATAACCTCTCGCCGCAGATTGCTGAATCAAAGACAGCCTCTTTGTGAGCTTTTTGGTTTTTGGAGTTTGTGGGGTCTTGGGTTTTTTGGGGTTTTTGGGTTTGGGGTTTTGGTTTTGGGGTTTGGGGTTTTGGGTTTAGGGTTTGGGGGTACAGTGCAGCTGCCCAAGGCCGTCCTTCGAATGCCCTGGCAGAAAGTCAGTGGGATATAACGATCCAACTGACCCCTATGCATTTTGGCCTCGTGTATGTGTGGCCCTTGTTCAGCGGTAGTCTGAAAAAAGCAGTGTCTGAGCAATGTCTAGGCTCTTCCTCTTCTTGGGTTACTGCTATCAAGGCCTCATACTCGGTAAGAACCTCTTGCGCATACTGGAGAGAGTTGGCGCATCCTGGTGGCTGCGTGGTACTGTGCATCCGCTCTGGCGTTGGAGAAGCAGATGGACTGGGTCCTTGATTCCGTAGGCTGCATGTAGGTGACACGTCGTTATGCCTGTGAATGAGCGGGCTTATCAAGAACCGCCCTAATTTTTCTGGCGTGCCACCTGCGCAGTTGTTGCACTGTCTCCGTTGTGAGTCCCATGTCAACAAGACTATGCTGCAGGTCGACAGCTCTCCCAGAACCGCGCGGGCGGATGGGTGGGCTCAATTAACGCAGGCGCAGGCTCTCCAGGGCGACATCTGCAAAAGCTTGCGGGCAGTGCTGCGTGGCTTTGAGATCAAAGTTCTTGGAATGATCTCCCTTGCAATTACATGCAAACGTTTCGGACATGGTTCGCACGAAGGTCGCGTCATTCGACATCAGCTTCCATACCTTCCGGATTGGGAGTCCATCTTTGCCTACCAAGCCTGAGACACAGCCATGCACTTTTCCGGTGTGATGGTCGTGTTGACGTGCAAATCCCCGAGTGCTGGCCCATCCCCAGCAGGCGCACTTCTCCGGCCATTCTATGACCCAAACGGAGATTTGTGGATGCCCGACCATCACCAAGAAGCTTCTCCACAGCTTCCGGTGCATCGTGCACAAGGCTTGCAGATGACCCGGTCTGTGCTCGTGTCGCCTTTGGTACGGGCTTCCTCCGGTACAAGGCGTGCTACTCCAGATGACGACCTTCATCCCCCATTCCCTCGCAATATGGTGCGAAGCACTCTCCGTGGCAATTTTTTCAAATTTTCAAAAATGCAAGTTTCAGCACTTTTCAAGGTTTTTGGAGTTAATTTTCATTGTTTGCAGGCGTCGCTGGGTTGTTGTTCAGCTCTCTGCAGTATTCTTAGCAGGAATTCACCCACAGGGAACATCTGAAAGCTGCATATTTTGAGAAATTTGAATTTTTGTTTTTTGAAAACCATGAAAAATGTGTTTTTTTTCTTTTGTTGAAAACTTTTTTGTTTGCTCCCATTTTACCTGGCAAGATAGCATGTAGGAATTCCAAAATAATTTGTTTTTAAACCAACCATTCCACAGAATGCATTCTAGATTTTTTGGACGCCGCGTTTCTTGCAATGTTTTTTGAAAATTTCAAAATTTAAAATTTTGATCCAAACCAAACCGGTTGGCTTAGTTGCAAAAAGTTAGTAAGGCTCATTCTGTTTTCAGATCATTTCGTTAACAATGTTTCTCAAACAAGGAAAAGTTGAGAAAAATCAAATGCTTAAAAACTAGTGTTTCCTGTTTTAAATGTTTTTTCATTTTTGGAAATTTTGAAAAACAATCTGCTTTGACCCAAGGCAACTTTGAAACCAGTGTTTTTTTAAATGTTTTTCATGTTGGAAATTACAAAAATAATTTGCTTAACAGGGCATCTTCAATTTGCTCAAGTTTGGTCTTGCCTTGCATGTGTCAAGCCAGACAGCTGAAAAACACAGCCAAAGTTTTTTTTGAGGTCATGTTTCTTTGCTGGTAGCTTTGTTCAGTTTGCAGGTGCAAACAGGAAAAATGCACGTCAAGTCAAGCAGCAGAAAAAAAAATGGGCTGAGTTTGAAGTCTTGGCTTTGACAAGATGGGCTGCGACAACCCAATTGCAGACCGCGACGGCGACGCGTGGGTGGTAGTGGCCGTGGACATGAGTCATGACTCAATGACTTATGACTCATGACTTTGACATGACTTACTCATAACTTATGACTCCCATGTCTTTGCACTTTCGTTTGATGTTGGTTTGATGGTAGGTGCGCCGTCTCATCCCTCTTTGAATCTCATTGCTCTGCTTACTGGGGCGCTGTTGCGTCGAAGAAGCAGTGGAGGAAAAAAAATGACTTATGACTTCCACAAAATACATTCTGTTTTTTTTGAATGCCGCGTTTTTTCTAATGTTTTTTAAGATTTTCAATATGTTAAATTTTGATCCAAAGCAAGCCGGTTGGCTCAGTTTCAAAAAGTTAGTATGGATCATCTTGTTCATAGACGCACCTTTACAGCCCAAATTCGCAGGCCTGCTTCTATTTTTGCCCCCATAGTAGGACTGTAAGGTCCCAGGTCTGCTTGCTCTGCGAAAAGGTTCTATGGCCCGGGCAGGCCTGTTTCTGTTTTTCCCCATAGCAGGGCTGTAAGGTCCCACATCTGCTTGCTATGCGAAAAGGCTCTATGACCCGAATCTGGGTTTCAAGTTATCCCCTATACTAGGGCAGGCCTGTTTTTGCTTTTCCTCATAGTAGGGCTGTTTAGGGCACAAAGAGGGTGTTGTGAGGAAGCAGGATTTTTCATGCGAAATGCAGGGTTTTTGGCTTCGAAACAACAGCCAACAGGTTCCTTTGTCGCTCCTTGCCCATTCCATTTGCTTATGGCACCGCCCAGAAACCCAGATTCCGGCCATAGAACCTTTTCGCAAAGCAAGCAGATGTGGGACCTTACAGCCCTGCTATGGGGAAAAACAGAAACAGGCCTCTTTTCTCGCTCCTTGCCCATTCCATTTGCTTATGGCACCGCCCAACCACACCCCTCCTTTGTCGTTGCCATTGAGGCCTTCCGACTTCTTGGGCTCATCTTGGGGGGTGGGGCAAACAAGTCCACAGGCCTCGGGGCAAACAAGTCCAAACAGCCCTTCTATGGGGAGGACTTGTTTGCCCCACCCCCCAAGATGGGCCCAAGAAGTGGCCGAAAGGGCTGGAATTGTTTGCCCCACCCCCCAAAAAGGGCCCAAGAAGTGGCCGAAAGGCCTGGACTTGTTTGCCCCGCCCCCCCGAATTGGCCGACAGGCCTGTGGACTTGTTTGCCCCGCCCCCCAAGAAGTGGCCGGAAGAACTGGACTTGTTTGCCCCACTCCCAAAAAGGGCCCAAGAAGTGGCCGAAAGGCCTGGACTTGTTTGCCCCCCCCGAAGTGGCCTTGTTTGCCCTCCCCCCAAAAAAGGCCCAAGAAGTGGCCGAAAGGCCTGGACTTCTTTGCCCCGCCCCCCAACATGGACCCAAGAAGTGGCCGAAAGGCCTGGACTTGATTGCCCCGCCCCCCAAGATAGGCCCAAAAAGTGGCCGAAAGGCCTGGACTTGTTTTCCCCACCCCCCAAGATGGGCCTAAGAAGTGGCCGAAAGGCCTGGACTTGTCCAAGATGGACCCAAGAAGTGGCCGAAAGGCCTGTGCCCATTCCATTTGCTTATGGCACCGCCCAACCACACCCCTGCAAGACGCACCTTTACAGCCCAAATTAACAGGCCTGCTTGTATTTTTACCGACTGTAAGGTCCCAGGTCTGCTTGCTCTGCGAAAAGGTTCTATGGCCCGGGCAGGCCTGTTTGGCTGTAAGGTCCCACATCTGCTTGCTATGCGAAAAGGTTCTATGACCCGAATCTGGACTTGTTTGCCCCGCTCCCCAAGATAGGCCCAAGAAGTGGCCGAAAGGCCTGGACTTGTTCGCCCCGCCCCCCAAAGATGGGCCCAAGAAGTGGCCGAAAGGCCTTGCCCCGCCCCCAAGGTGGGCCCAAGAAGTGGCCGAAAGGCCTGGACTTGTTTGCCCTGCCCCCCAAAACGGCCTGGACTTGTCCAAGATGGACCCAAGAAGTGGCCGAAAGGTCTGTGCCCATTCCATTTGCTTATGGCACCGCCCAACCACACCCCTGCAAGACGCACCTTTACAGCCCAAATTCGCAGGCCTGCTTGTATTTTTGCCCCCATTGTAGGACTGCAAGGTCCCAGGTCTGCTTGCTCTGCGAAAAGGTTCTATGGCCCGGGCAGGCCTGTTTCTGTTTTACCCCATAGCAGGGCTGTAAGGTCCCACATCTGCTTGCTATGCGAAAAGGCTCTATGACCCGAATCTGGGTTTCAAGTTATCCCCATACTAGGGCAGGCCTGTTTTTGCTTTTCCTCATAGTAGGGCTGTTTAGGGCACAAAGAGGGTGTTGTGAGGAAGCAGGATTTTTCATGCGAAATGCAGGGTTTTTGGCTTCGAAACAACAGCCAACAGGTTCCTTTGTCGCTCCTTGCCCATTCCATTTGCTTATGGCACCGCCCAGAAACCCAGATTCCGGCCATAGAACCTTTTCGCAGAGCAAGCAGATGTGGGACCTTACAGCCATGCTATGGTGAAAAACAGAAACAGGCCTCCTTTCTCGCTCCTTGCCCATTCCATTTGCTTATGGCACCGCCCAACCACACCCCTCCTTTGTCGCTCCTTGCCATTGAGGCCTTCCGACTTCTTGGGCTCATCTTGGGGGGTGGGGCAAACAAGTCCACAGGCCTTTCGGCCACTTCGGGGGGCGGGGCAAACAAGTCCAAACAGCCCTACTATGGGCAGGTCTGCTTGCTCTGCGAAAAGGCTCTATGGCCCGAATCTGGTTTTTTGGGTGGTGCCATAAGCAAATGGAGCGACAAAGGAACCTGTTGGCTGTAGTTTCGAAGCCGAAAACCCTGCATTTCGCATGAAAAATCCTGCTTCCTCACAACACCCTCTTTGAGGCTCTTGTGAGGAAGCAGGATTTTAAACACCTAAACATCTCAATTTACTTAACCCACCCTCTTTGAGGCTCGTGTGAGGAAACAGGATTTTAGACACCTTCCGCCACTTCTTGGGCCTATCTTGGGGGGCGGGGCAAACAAGTCCAGGCCTTTCGGCCACTTCTTGGGTCCATCTTGCGGGGCGGGGCAAACAAGTCCAGGCCTTTCGGCCACTTTTTGGGCCTTTTTTGGGGGGAGGGCAAACAAGTCCAGGCCTTTCGGCCACTTCGGGGGGCGGGGCAAACAAGTCCAGGCCTTTCGGCCACTTCTTGGGCCCTTTTTGGGGGGTGGGGCAAACAAGTCCAGGCCTTCCGGCCACTTCTTGGGCTCATCTTGGGGGGCGGGGCAAACAAGTCCACAGGCCTGTCGGCCACTTCAAACAAGTCCAGGCCTTTCGGCCACTTCTTGGGCCCATCTTGGGGGTGGGGCAAACAAGTCCTCCTCATAGTAGGGCTGTTTGGACTTGTTTGCCCCGCCCCCCGAAGTGGCCGAAAGGCCTCGGACTTGTTTGCCCCGCCCCCCAAGGGGGGCCCAAGAAGTGGCCGAAAGGCCTGGACTTGTTTGCCCTGCAAAACGGCCTGGACTTGTCCAAGATGGACCCAAGAAGTGGCCGAAAGGTCTGTGCCCATTCCATTTGCTTATGGCACCGCCCAACCACACCCCTGCAAGACGCACCTTTACAGCCCAAATTAACAGGCCTGCTTGGATTTTTACCCCCATAGGAGGACTGTAAGGTCTCAGGTCTGCTTGCTCTGCGAAAAGGTTCTATGGCCCGGGCAGCCCTGTTTTTGTTTTTCCCCATAGCAGGGCTGTAAGGTCCCACATCTGTTTGCTATGCGACAAGGTTCTATGACCCGAATCTGGACTTGTTTGCCCCGCTCCCGAAGATAGGCCCAAGAAGTGGCCGAAAGGCCTGGACTTGTTCGCCCCGCCCCCCAAAGATGGGCCCAAGAAGTGGCCGAAAGGCCTTGCCCCGCCCCCCAAGAAAACCCAAAAAGTGGCCGAAAGGCCTGGACTTGTTTGCCCCGCCCCCCAAGGTGGGCCCAAGAAGTGGCCGAAAGGCCTGGACTTGTTTGCCCTGCCCCCCAAAACGGCCTGGACTTGTCCAAGATGGACCCAACAAGTGGCCGAAAGGTCTGTGCCCATTCCATTTGCTTATGGCACCGCCCAACCACACCCCTGCAAGACGCACCTTTGCAGCCCAAATTCGCAGACCTGCTTGTATTTTTGCCCCCATAGTAGGACTGTAAGGTCCCAGGTCTGCTTGCTCTGCGAAAAGGTTCTATGGCCCAAGCAGGCCTGTTTCTGTTTTTCCCATAGCAGGGCTGTAAGGTCCCACATCTGCTTGCTATGCGAAAAGGTTCTATGACCCGAATCTGGGTTTCAAGTTATCCCCTATACTAGGGCAGGCCTGTTTTTGCTTTTCCTCATAGTAGGGCTGTTTAGGGCACAAAGAGGGTGTTGTGAGGAAGCAGGATTTTTCATGCCAAATGCAGGGTTTTTGGCTTCGAAACAACAGCCAACAGCCCAAATTAACAGGCCTGCTTTTATTTTTACCCCCATAGGAGGACTGTAAGGTCTCAGGTCTGTTTGCTCTGCTTTTGTTTTTCCTCATAGCAGGGCTGTAAGGTCCCACATCTGCTTGCTATGCGAAAAGGTTCTATGACCCGAATCTGGACTTGTTTGCCCCGCTCCCCAAGATAGGCCCAAGAAGTGGCCGAAAGGCCTGGACTTGTTCGCCCCGCCCCCCAAAGATGGGCCCAAGAAGTGGCCGAAAGGCCTTGCCCCGCCCCCCAAGAAAACCCAAAAGTGGCCGAAAGGCCTGGACTTGTTTGCCCCGCCCCGCAAGATGGACCCAAGAAGTGGCCGAAAGGCCTGGACTTGTTTGCCCTGCCCCCCAACACGGCCTGGACTTGTCCAAGATGGACCCAAGAAGTGGCCGAAAGGTCTGTGCCCATTCCATTTGCTTATGGCACCGCCCAACCACACCCCTGCAAGACGCACCTTTACAGCCCAAATTCGCAGGCCTGCTTTTTTTTTGCCCCCATAGTAGGACTGTAAGGTCCCAGGTCTGCTTGCTCTGCGAAAAGGTTCTATGGCCCGGGCAGGCCTGTTTCTGTTTTTCCCCATGCGAAAAGGTTCTATGACCCGAATCTGGGATTCAAGTTATCCCCACTAGGGCAGGCCTGTTTTTGCTTTTCCTCACAGTAGGGGGGTGTTGTGAGGAAGCAGGATTTTTCATGCGAAATGCAGGGTTTTTGGCTTCGAAACAACAGCCAACAGGTTCCTTTGTCGCTCCTTGCCCATTCCATTTGCTCATGGCACCGCCCAGAAACCCAGATTCCGGCCATAGAACCTTTTCGCAGAGCAAGCAGATGTGGGACCTTACAGCCCTGCTATGGGGAAAAACAGAAACAGGCCTCTTTTCTCGCTCCTTGCCCATTCCATTTGCTTATGGCACCGCCCAACCACACCCCTCCTTTGTCGCTCCTTGCCATTGAGGCCTTCCGACTTCTTGGGCTCATCTTGGGGGGTGGGGCAAACAAGTCCACAGGCCTCGGGGCAAACAAGTCCAAACAGCCCTACTATGGGGAGGACTTGTTTGCCCCACCCCCCAAGATGGGCCCAAGAAGTGGCCGAAAGGGCTGGACTTGTTTGCACCACCCCCCAAGAAGGGCCCAAGAAGTGGCCGAAAGGCCTGGACTTGTTTGCCCCGCCCCCCGAAGTGGCCGACAGGCCTGTGGACTTGTTTGCCCCGCCCCCCAAGAACTGGCCGGAAGAACTGGACTTCTTTGCCCCGCCCCCCAACATGGACCCAAGAAGTGGCCGAAAGGCCTGGACTTGATTGCCCCGCCCCCCAAGATAGGCCCAAAAAGTGGGCGGAAAGGCCTGGACTTGTTTTCCCCGCCCCCCAAGATGGGCCTAAGAAGTGGCCGGAAAGGCCTGGACTTGTTTGCCCGCCCCCCAATATAACCCAAAAAGTGGCCGAAAGGCCTGGACTTGTTTGCCCCGCCGCTTAAGGTGGGCCCAAGAAGTGGCCGAAAGGCCTGGACTTGTCCAAGATGGACCCAAGAAGTGGCCGAAAGGCCTGTGCCCATTCCATTTGCTTATGGCACCGCCCAACCACACCCCTGCAAGACGCACCTTTACAGCCCAAATTAACAGGCCTGCTTGTATTTTTACCCCCATAGGAGGACTGTAAGGTCCCAGGTCTGCTTGCTCTGCGAAAAGGTTCTATGGCCCGGGCAGGCCTGTTTGGCTGTAAGGTCCCACATCTGCTTGCTATGCGAAAAGGTTCTATGACCCGAATCTGGACTTGTTTGCCCCGCTCCCCAAGATAGGCCCAAGAAGTGGCCGAAAGGCCTGGACTTGTTCGCCCCGCCCCCCAAAGATGGGCCCAAGAAGTGGCCGAAAGGCCTTGCCCCGCCCCCAAGGTGGGCCCAAGAAGTGGCCGAAAGGCCTGGACTTGTTTGCCCTGCCCCCCAAAACGGCCTGGACTTGTCCAAGATGGACCCAAGAAGTGGCCGAAAGGTCTGTGCCCATTCCATTTGCTTATGGCACCGCCCAACCACACCCCTGCAAGACGCACCTTTACAGCCCAAATTCGCAGGCCTGCTTGTATTTTTGCCCCCATAGAAGGACTGTAAGGTCCCAGGTCTGCTTGCGCTGCGAAAAGGTTCTATGGCCCGGGCAGGCCTGTTTCTGTTTTTCCCCATAGCAGGGCTGTAAGGTCCCACATCTGCTTGCTATGCGAAAAGGTTCTATGACCCGAATCTGGACTTGTTTGCCCCGCTCCCCAAGATAGGCCCAAGAAGTGGCCGAAAGGCCTGGACTTGTTCGCCCCGCCCCCCAAGATGGGCCCAAGAAGTGGCCGAAAGGCCTTGCCCCGCCCCCCAAGAAAACCCAAAAAGTGGCCTTGTTTGCCCTGCCCCCCAAAACGGCCTCGACTTGTCCAAGATGGACCCAAGAAGTGGCCGAAAGGTCTGTGCCCATTCCATTTGCTTATGGCACCGCCCAACCACACCCCTGCAAGACGCACCTTTACAGCACAAATTCGCAGGCCTGCTTTTATTTTTGCCCCCATAGTAGGACTGTAAGGTCCCAGGTCTGCTTGCTCTGCGAAAAGGTTCTATGGCCCGGGCAGGCCTGTTTCTGTTTTTCCTAGCAGGGCTGTAAGGTCCCACATCTGCTTGCTATGCGAAAAGGTTCTATGACCCGAATCTGGGTTTCAAGTTATCCCCTATACTAGGGCAGGCCTGTTTTTGCTTTTCCTCATAGTAGGGCTGTTTAGGGCACAAAGAGGGTGTTGTGAGGAAGCAGGATTTTTCATGCGAAATGCAGGGTTTTTGGCTTCGAAACAACAGCCAACAGGTTCCTTTGTCGCTCCTTGCCCATTCCATTTGCTTATGGCACCGCCCAGAAACCCAGATTCCGGCCATAGAACCTTTTCGCAGAGCAAGCAGATGTGGGACCTTACAGCCATGCTATGGTGAAAAACAGAAACAGGCCTCCTTTCTCGCTCCTTGCCCATTCCATTTGCTTATGGCACCGCCCAACCACACCCCTCCTTTGTCGCTCCTTGCCATTGAGGCCTTCCGACTTCTTGGGCTCATCTTCGGGGGTGGGGCAAACAAGTCCACAGGCCTTTCGGCCACTTCGGAGGGCGGGGCAAACAAGTCCAAACAGCCCTCCTATGGGGAGGACTTGTTTGCCCCACCCCCCAAGATGGGCCCAAGAAGTGGCCGAAAGGGCTGGACTTGTTTGCCCCACCCCCCAAGAAGGGTTCAAGGGCCTGGACTTGTTTGCCCCGCCCCCCGAACTGGCCGACAGGCCTGTGGACTTGTTTGCCCCGCCCCCCAAGGTAGGCCCAAGAAGTGGCCGGAAGGCCTGGACTTGTTTGCCCCACCCCCCAAAAAGGGCCCAAGAAGTGGCCGAAAGGCCTGGACTTGTTTGCCCCCCCCGAAGTGGCCTTGTTTGCCCTCCCCCCAAAAAAGGCCCAAAAAGTGGCCGAAAGGCCTGGACTTCTTTGCCCCGCCCCCCAACATGGACCCAAGAAGTGGCCGAAAGGCCTGGACTTGATTGCCCCGCCCCCCAAGATAGGCCCAAAAAGTGGCCGAAAGGCCTGGACTTGTTTTCCCCACCCCCCAAGATGGGCCTAAGAAGTGGCCGAAAGGCCTGGACTTGTCCAAGATGGACCCAAGAAGTGGCCGAAAGGCCTGTGCCCATTCCATTTGCTTATGGCACCGCCCAACCACACCCCTGCAAGACGCACCTTTACAGCCCAAATTAACAGGCCTGCTTGTATTTTTACCGACTGTAAGGTCCCAGGTCTGCTTGCTCTGCGAAAAGGTTCTATGGCCCGGGCAGGCCTGTTTCTGTTTTTCCCCATAGCAGGGCTGTAAGGTCCCACATCTGCTTGCTATGCGAAAAGGCTCTATGACCCGAATCTGGGTTTCAAGTTATCCCCTATACTAGGGCAGGCCTGTTTTTGCTTTTCCTCATAGTAGGGCTGTTTAGGGCACAAAGAGGGTGTTGTGAGGAAGCAGGATTTTTCATGCGAAATGCAGGGTTTTTGGCTTCGAAACAACAGCCAACAGGTTCCTTTGTCGCTCCTTGCCCATTCCATTTGCTTATGGCACCGCCCAGAAACCCAGATTCCGGCCATAGAACCTTTTCGCAAAGCAAGCAGATGTGGGACCTTACAGCCCTGCTATGGGGAAAAACAGAAACAGGCCTCTTTTCTCGCTCCTTGCCCATTCCATTTGCTTATGGCACCGCCCAACCACACCCCTCCTTTGTCGTTGCCAGGCCTTCCGACTTCTTGGGCTCATCTTGGGGGGTGGGGCAAACAAGTCCACAGGCCTCGGGGCAAACAAGTCCAAACAGCCCTACTATGGGGACTTGTTTGCCCCACCCCCCAAGATGGGCCCAAGAAGTGGCCGAAAGGGCTGGACTTGTTTGCCCCACCCCCCAAGAAGGGCCCAAGAAGTGGCCGAAAGGCCTGGACTTGTTTGCCCCGCCCCCCGAAGTGGCCGACAGGCCTGTGGACTTGTTTGCCCCGCCCCCCAAGAAGTGGCCGGAAGAACTGGACTTGTTTGCCCCACTCCCAAAAAGGGCCCAAGAAGTGGCCGAAAGGCCTGGACTTGTTTGCCCCCCCCGAAGTGGCCTTGTTTGCCCTCCCCCCAAAAAAGGCCCAAGAAGTGGCCGAAAGGCCTGGACTTCTTTGCCCCGCCCCCCAACATGGACCCAAGAAGTGGCCGAAAGGCCTGGACTTGATTGCCCCGCCCCCCAAGATAGGCCCAAAAAGTGGCCGAAAGGCCTGGACTTGTTTTCCCCACCCCCCAAGATGGGCCTAAGAAGTGGCCGAAAGGCCTGGACTTGTCCAAGATGGACCCAAGAAGTGGCCGAAAGGCCTGGACTTGTTTGCCCCGCCCCTTAAGGTGGGCCCAAGAAGTGGCCGAGGCCTTTCGGCCACTTCTTGGGCCCATCTTGGGGTTGGGGCAAACAAGTCCTCCCTATAGTAGGGCTGTTTGGACCCGCCCCCCCAAGTGGCCCAAAGGCCTCGGACTTGTTTGCCCCGCCCCCCAAGGTCCCAAGAAGTGGCCGAAAGGCCTGGACTTGTTTGCCCTGCCCCCCAAAACGGCCTGGACTTGCCCAAGATGGACCCAAGAAGTGGCCGAAAGGTCTGTGCCCATTCCATTTGCTTGTGGCACCGCCCAGCCACACCCCTGCAAGACGCACCTTTACAGCCCAAATTAACAGGCCTGCTTGTATTTTTACCCCCATAGGAGGACTGTAAGGTCTCAGGTCTGCTTGCTCTGCTTTTGTTTTTCCCCATAGCAGGGCTGTAAGGTCCCACATCTGCTTGCTATGCGAAAAGGTTCTATGACCCGAATCTGGACTTGTTTGCCCCGCTCCCCAAGATAGGCCCAAGAAGTGGCCGAAAGGCCTGGACTTGTTCGCCCCGCCCCCCAAAGATGACCGAAAGGCCTTGCCCCGCCCCCCAAGAAAACCCAAAAAGTGGCCGAAAGGCCTGGACTTGTTTGCCCCGCCCCCCAAGGTGGGCCCAAGAAGTGGCCGAAAGGCCTGGACTTGTTTGCCCTGCCCCCCAAAACGGCCTGGACTTGTCCAAGATGGACCCAAGAAGTGGCCGAAAGGTCTGTGCCCATTCCATTTGCTTATGGCACCGCCCAACCACACCCCTGCAAGACGCACCTTTACAGCCCAAATTCGCAGGCCTGCTTTTATTTTTGCCCCCATAGTAGGACTGTAAGGTCCCAGGTCTGCTTGCTCTGCGAAAAGGTTCTATGGCCCGGGCAGGCCTGTTTCTGTTTTTCCCCATAGCAGGGCTGTAAGGTCCCACATCTGCTTGCTATGCGAAAAGGCTCTATGACCCGAATCTGGGTTTCAAGTTATCCCCTATACTAGGGCAGGCCTGTTTTTGCTTTTCCTCATAGTAGGGCTGTTTAGGGCACAAAGAGGGTGTTGTGAGGAAGCAGGATTTTTCATGCGAAATGCAGGGTTTTTGGCTTCGAAACAACATCGCAGGCTCGTTGCGCCTTTCGGAAAAGGGCATCATCTTTTAGATTATCAGATATCCATGCTGTTTGCGAGCAGGAGCTCGTGGAAGCGGTCGGCGCGGTACCGAAGGCGGTGCCGGCACCGAAGGCTGTGCCGGCTCCAAAGGTTGTGGGGCGGGCTGCGAAGGCGGTGCCTCCAAAGGCCGCTCGGGCTCCAAAGGCTGTGCCCGTGCGGCGGGCTCCGTGTTGGGCACCGTGTCCACGGGGACAGTGGGCGGCGGTGGCACCCTGGGCTTCCGGGGAGCCTTGTCCTTCGCTCCCGGCGGACGCCCGCGCCTCTTCGGCTCCGGTTTGGGTTCTTCCGAAGGCCGCTCCTCCGCGGGCTCCTCCGAAGGCCGCTCAGGCTCCTCCGAAGGCTGCTCATTCGCGGGCTCGGCGGTGTCCATTTACTTTTCCCAGTCGAGATAAATCGCGAAGCTCACCGAGGTCCCGCGAGTGTTGACCACCTCGCCGTCCAGGTCGGTGAGGCGGAAGCGCAGGTAGCGGAGCGTGATGGGGCCGTGGAGGTTGACGAAGTGTCCTTCATCCGTGCGGCTGTGGAGGACGTGGCCCAACAGGTTCCTTTGTCGCTCCTTGCCCATTCCATTTGCTTATGGCACCGCCCAGAAACCCAGATTCCGGCCATAGAACCTTTTCGCAAAGCAAGCAGATGTGGGACCTTACAGCCCTGCTATGGGGAAAAACAGAAACAGGCCTCTTTTCTCGCTCCTTGCCCATTCCATTTGCTTATGGCACCGCCCAACCACACCCCTCCTTTGTCGTTGCCAGGCCTTCCGACTTCTTGGGCTCATCTTGGGGGGTGGGGCAAACAAGTCCACAGGCCTCGGGGCAAACAAGTCCAAACAGCCTGTGGGGAGGACTTGTTTGCCCCACCCCCCAAGATGGGCCCAAGAAGTGGCCGAAAGGGCTGGAATTGTTTGCCCCACCCCCCAAGAAGGGCCCAAGAAGTGGCCGAAAGGCCTGGACTTGTTTGCCCCGCCCCCCCGAAGTGGCCGACAGGCCTGTGGACTTGTTTGCCCCGCCCCCCAAGAAGTGGCCGGAAGAACTGGACTTGTTTGCCCCACTCCCAAAAAGGGCCCAAGAAGTGGCCGAAAGGCCTGGACTTGTTTGCCCCCCCCGAAGTGGCCTTGTTTGCCCTCCCCCCAAAAAAGGCCCAAGAAGTGGCCGAAAGGCCTGGACTTCTTTGCCCCGCCCCCCAACATGGACCCAAGAAGTGGCCGAAAGGCCTGGACTTGATTGCCCCGCCCCCCAAGATAGGCCCAAAAAGTGGCCGAAAGGCCTGGACTTGTTTTCCCCACCCCCCAAGATGGGCCTAAGAAGTGGCCGAAAGGCCTGGACTTGTCCAAGATGGACCCAAGAAGTGGCCGAAAGGCCTGTGCCCATTCCATTTGCTTATGGCACCGCCCAACCACACCCCTGCAAGACGCACCTTTACAGCCCAAATTAACAGGCCTGCTTGTATTTTTACCGACTGTAAGGTCCCAGGTCTGCTTGCTCTGCGAAAAGGTTCTATGGCCCGGGCAGGCCTGTTTGGCTGTAAGGTCCCACATCTGCTTGCTATGCGAAAAGGTTCTATGACCCGAATCTGGACTTGTTTGCCCCGCTCCCCAAGATAGGCCCAAAAAGTGGCCGAAAGGCCTGGACTTGTTCGCCCCGCCCCCCAAAGATGGGCCCAAGAAGTGGCCGAAAGGCCTTGCCCCGCCCCCAAGGTGGGCCCAAGAAGTGGCCGAAAGGCCTGGACTTGTTTGCCCTGCCCCCCAAAACGGCCTGGACTTGTCCAAGATGGACCCAAGAAGTGGCCGAAAGGTCTGTGCCCATTCCATTTGCTTATGGCACCGCCCAACCACACCCCTGCAAGACGCACCTTTACAGCCCAAATTCGCAGGCCTGCTTGTATTTTTGCCCCCATTGTAGGACTGCAAGGTCCCAGGTCTGCTTGCTCTGCGAAAAGGTTCTATGGCCCGGGCAGGCCTGTTTCTGTTTTACCCCATAGCAGGGCTGTAAAGTCCCACATCAGCTTGCTATGCGAAAAGGCTCTATGACCCGAATCTGGGTTTCAAGTTATCCCCATACTAGGGCAGGCCTGTTTTTGCTTTTCCTCATAGTAGGGCTGTTTAGGGCACAAAGAGGGTGTTGTGAGGAAGCAGGATTTTTCATGCGAAATGCAGGGTTTTTGGCTTCGAAACAACAGCCAACAGGTTCCTTTGTCGCTCCTTGCCCATTCCATTTGCTTATGGCACCGCCCAGAAACCCAGATTCCGGCCATAGAACCTTTTCGCAGAGCAAGCAGCTGTGGGACCTTACAGCCATGCTATGGGGAAAAACAGAAACAGGCCTCCTTTCTCGCTCCTTGCCCATTCCATTTGCTTATGGCACCGCCCAACCACACCCCTCCTTTGTCGCTCCTTGCCATTGAGGCCTTCCGACTTCTTGGGCTCATCTTGGGGGGTGGGGCAAACAAGTCCACAGGCCTTTCGGCCACTTCGGGGGGCGGGGCAAACAAGTCCAAACAGCCCTACTATGGGCAGGTCTGCTTGCTCTGCGAAAAGGCTCTATGGCCCGAATCTGGTTTTTTGGGTGGTGCCATAAGCAAATGGAGCGACAAAGGAACCTGTTGGCTGTAGTTTCGAAGCCGAAAACCCTGCATTTCGCATGAAAAATCCTGCTTCCTCACAACACCCTCTTTGAGGCTCTTGTGAGGAAGCAGGATTTTAAACACCTAAACATCTCGATTTACTTAACCCACCCTCTTTGAGGCTCGTGTGAGGAAACAGGATTTTAGACACCTTCCGCCACTTCTTGGGCCTATCTTGGGGGGCGGGGCAAACAAGTCCAGGCCTTTCGGCCACTTCTTGGGTCCATCTTGCGGGGCGGGGCAAACAAGTCCAGGCCTTTCGGCCACTTTTTGGGCCTTTTTTGGGGGGAGGGCAAACAAGTCCAGGCCTTTCGGCCACTTCGGGGGGCGGGGCAAACAAGTCCAGGCCTTTCGGCCACTTCTTGGGCCCTTTTTGGGGGGTGGGGCAAACAAGTCCAGGCCTTCCGGCCACTTCTTGGGCTCATCTTGGGGGGCGGGGCAAACAAGTCCACAGGCCTGTCGGCCACTTCAAACAAGTCCAGGCCTTTCGGCCACTTCTTGGGCCCATCTTGGGGGTGGGGCAAACAAGTCCTCCTCATAGTAGGGCTGTTTGGACTTGTTTGCCCCGCCCCCCGAAGTGGCCGAAAGGCCTCGGACTTGTTTGCCCCGCCCCCCAAGGGGGGCCCAAGAAGTGGCCGAAAGGCCTGGACTTGTTTGCCCTGCCCCCCAAAACGGCCTGGACTTGTCCAAGATGGACCCAAGAAGTGGCCGAAAGGTCTGTGCCCATTCCATTTGCTTATGGCACCGCCCAACCACACCCCTGCAAGACGCACCTTTACAGCCCAAATTAACAGGCCTGCTTGGATTTTTACCCCCATAGGAGGACTGTAAGGTCTCAGGTCTGCTTGCTCTGCGAAAAGGTTCTATGGCCCGGGCAGCCCTGTTTTTGTTTTTCCCCATAGCAGGGCTGTAAGGTCCCACATCTGTTTGCTATGCGAAAAGGTTCTATGACCCGAATCTGGACTTGTTTGCCCCGCTCCCGAAGATAGGCCCAAGAAGTGGCCGAAAGGCCTGGACTTGTTCGCCCCGCCCCCCAAAGATGGGCCCAAGAAGTGGCCGAAAGGCCTTGCCCCGCCCCCCCAAGAAAACCCAAAAGTGGCCGAAAGGCCTGGACTTGTTTGCCCCGCCCCCCCAAGGTGGGCCCAAGAAGTGGCCGAAAGGCCTGGACTTGTTTGCCCTGCCCCCCAAAACGGCCTGGACTTGTCCAAGATGGACCCAAGAAGTGGCCGAAAGGTCTGTGCCCATTCCATTTGCTTATGGCACCGCCCAACCACACCCCTGCAAGACGCACCTTTACAGCCCAAATTCGCAGGCCTGCTTTTTTTTTTGCCCCCATAGTAGGACTGTAAGGTCCCAGGTCTGCTTGCTCTGCGAAAAGGTTCTATGGCCCGGGCAGGCCTGTTTCTGTTTTTCCCCATAGCAGGGCTGTAAGGTCCCACATCTGCTTGCTATGCGAAAAGGTTCTATGACCCGAATCTGGGTTTCAAGTCATCCCCTATACTAGGGCAGGCCTGTTTTTGCTTTTCCTCATAGTAGGGCTGTTTAGGGCACAAAGGGGGTGTTGTGAGGAAGCAGGATTTTTCATGCGAAATGCAGGGTTTTTGGCTTCGAAACAACAGCCAACAGGTTCCTTTGTCGCTCCTTGCCCATTCCATTTGCTCATGGCACCGCCCAGAAACCCAGATTCCGGCCATAGAACCTTTTCGCAGAGCAAGCAGATGTGGGACCCTACAGCCCTGCTATGGGGAAAAACAGAAACAGGCCTCTTTTCTCGCTCCTTGCCCATTCCATTTGCTTATGGCACCGCCCAACCACACCCCTCCTTTGTCGCTCCTTGCCATTGAGGCCTTCCGACTTCTTGGGCTCATCTTGGGGGGTGGGGCAAACAAGTCCACAGGCCTCGGGGCAAACAAGTCCAAACAGCCCTACTATGGGGAGGGCTTGTTTGCCCCACCCCCCAAGATGGGCCCAAGAAGTGGCCGAAAGGGCTGGACTTGTTTGCACCACCCCCCAAGAAGGGCCCAAGAAGTGGCCGAAAGGCCTGGACTTGTTTGCCCCGCCCCCCGAAGTGGCCGACAGGCCTGTGGACTTGTTTGCCCCGCCCCCCAAGAAGTGGCCGGAAGAACTGGACTTCTTTGCCCCGCCCCCCAACATGGACCCAAGAAGTGGCCGAAAGGCCTGGACTTGATTGCCCCGCCCCCCAAGATAGGCCCAAAAAGTGGGCGGAAAGGCCTGGACTTGTTTTCCCCGCCCCCCAAGATGGGCCTAAGAAGTGGCCGGAAAGGCCTGGACTTGTTTGCCCGCCCCCCAATATAACCCAAAAAGTGGCCGAAAGGCCTGGACTTGTTTGCCCCGCCGCTTAAGGTGGGCCCAAGAAGTGGCCGAAAGGCCTGGACTTGTCCAAGATGGACCCAAGAAGTGGCCGAAAGGCCTGTGCCCATTCCATTTGCTTAATGGCACCGCCCAACCACACCCCTGCAAGACGCACCTTTACAGCCCAAATTAACAGGCCTGCTTGTATTTTTACCCCCATAGGAGGACTGTAAGGTCCCAGGTCTGCTTGCTCTGCGAAAAGGTTCTATGGCCCGGGCAGGCCTGTTTGGCTGTAAGGTCCCACATCTGCTTGCTATGCGAAAAGGTTCTATGACCCGAATCTGGACTTGTTTGCCCCGCTCCCCAAGATAGGCCCAAAAAGTGGCCGAAAGGCCTGGACTTGTTCGCCCCGCCCCCCAAAGATGGGCCCAAGAAGTGGCCGAAAGGCCTTGCCCCGCCCCCAAGGTGGGCCCAAGAAGTGGCCGAAAGGCCTGGACTTGTTTGCCCTGCCCCCCAAAACGGCCTGGACTTGTCCAAGATGGACCCAAGAAGTGGCCGAAAGGTCTGTGCCCATTCCATTTGCTTATGGCACCGCCCAACCACACCCCTGCAAGACGCACCTTTACAGCCCAAATTCGCAGGCCTGCTTGTATTTTTGCCCCCATAGAAGGACTGTAAGGTCCCAGGTCTGCTTGCGCTGCGAAAAGGTTCTATGGCCCGGGCAGGCCTGTTTCTGTTTTTCCCCATAGCAGGGCTGTAAGGTCCCACATCTGCTTGCTATGCGAAAAGGTTCTATGACCCGAATCTGGACTTGTTTGCCCCGCTCCCCAAGATAGGCCCAAGAAGTGGCCGAAAGGCCTGGACTTGTTCGCCCCGCCCCCCAAGATGGGCCCAAGAAGTGGCCGAAAGGCCTTGCCCCGCCCCCCAAGAAAACCCAAAAAGTGGCCTTGTTTGCCCTGCCCCCCAAAACGGCCTCGACTTGTCCAAGATGGACCCAAGAAGTGGCCGAAAGGTCTGTGCCCATTCCATTTGCTTATGGCACCGCCCAACCACACCCCTGCAAGACGCACCTTTACAGCACAAATTCGCAGGCCTGCTTTTATTTTTGCCCCCATAGTAGGACTGTAAGGTCCCAGGTCTGCTTGCTCTGCGAAAAGGTTCTATGGCCCGGGCAGGCCTGTTTCTGTTTTTCCTAGCAGGGCTGTAAGGTCCCACATCTGCTTGCTATGCGAAAAGGTTCTATGACCCGAATCTGGGTTTCAAGTTATCCCCTATACTAGGGCAGGCCTGTTTTTGCTTTTCCTCATAGTAGGGCTGTTTAGGGCACAAAGAGGGTGTTGTGAGGAAGCAGGATTTTTCATGCGATTGCAGGGTTTTGGGCTTCGAAACAACAGCCAATAGGTTCCTTTGTCGCTCCTTGCCCATTCCATTTGCTTATGGCACCGCCCAGAAACCCAGATTCCGGCCATAGAACCTTTTCGCAGAGCAAGCAGGTGTGGGACCTTACAGCCCTGCTATGGGGAAAAACAGAAACAGGCCTCCTTTCTCGCTCCTTGCCCATTCCATTTGCTTATGGCGCCGCCCAACCATGTCGCTCCTTGCCATTGAGGCCTTCCGACTTCTTGGGCTCATCTTGGGGGGTGGGGCAAACAAGTCCACAGGCCTTTCGGCCACTTCGGGGGGCGGGGCAAACAAGTCCAAACAGCCCTACTATGGGGAGGACTTGTTTGCCCCACCCCCCAAGATGGGCCCAAGAAGTGGCCGAAAGGGCTGGACTTGTTTGCCCCACCCCCCAAGAAGGGCCCAAGAAGTGGCCGAAAGGCCTGGACTTGTTTGCCCCGCCCCCCGAACTGGCCGACAGGCCTGTGGACTTGTTTGCCCCGCCCCCCAAGATGAGCCCAAGAAGTGGCCGGAAGGCCTGGACTTGTTTGCCCCACCCCCCAAAAAAGGGCCCAAGAAGTGGCCGAAAGGCCTGGACTTGTTTGCCCCCCCCCGAAGTGGCCTTGTTTGCCCTCCCCCCAAAAAAGGCCCAAGAAGTGGCCGAAAGGCCTGGACTTCTTTGCCCCGCCCCCCAACATGGACCCAAGAAGTGGCCGAAAGGCCTGGACTTGATTGCCCGCCCCCAAGATTGGCCCATAAAAGTGGCGGAAAGGGCCTGGATTGTTTTCCCCGCCCCCCAAGATGGCATAAGAAGTGGCCGAAAGGCCTGGACTTGTTTGCCCCGCCCCCCCAAGGTGGGCCCAAGAAGTGGCCGAAAGGCCTGGACTTGTTTGCCCTGCCCCCCAAAACGGCCTGGACTTGTCCAAGATGGACCCAAGAAGTGGCCGAAAGGTCTGTGCCCATTCCATTTGCTTATGGCACCGCCCAACCACACCCCTGCAAGACGCACCTTTACAGCCCAAATTCGCAGGCCTGCTTTTTTTTTTGCCCCCATAGTAGGACTGTAAGGTCCCAGGTCTGCTTGCTCTGCGAAAAGGTTCTATGGCCCGGGCAGGCCTGTTTCTGTTTTTCCCCATAGCAGGGCTGTAAGGTCCCACATCTGCTTGCTATGCGAAAAGGTTCTATGACCCGAATCTGGGTTTCAAGTCATCCCCTATACTAGGGCAGGCCTGTTTTTGCTTTTCCTCATAGTAGGGCTGTTTAGGGCACAAAGGGGGTGTTGTGAGGAAGCAGGATTTTTCATGCGAAATGCAGGGTTTTTGGCTTCGAAACAACAGCCAACAGGTTCCTTTGTCGCTCCTTGCCCATTCCATTTGCTCATGGCACCGCCCAGAAACCCAGATTCCGGCCATAGAACCTTTTCGCAGAGCAAGCAGATGTGGGACCCTACAGCCCTGCTATGGGGAAAAACAGAAACAGGCCTCTTTTCTCGCTCCTTGCCCATTCCATTTGCTTATGGCACCGCCCAACCACACCCCTCCTTTGTCGCTCCTTGCCATTGAGGCCTTCCGACTTCTTGGGCTCATCTTGGGGGGTGGGGCAAACAAGTCCACAGGCCTCGGGGCAAACAAGTCCAAACAGCCCTACTATGGGGAGGACTTGTTTGCCCCACCCCCCAAGATGGGCCCAAGAAGTGGCCGAAAGGGCTGGACTTGTTTGCACCACCCCCCAAGAAGGGCCCAAGAAGTGGCCGAAAGGCCTGGACTTGTTTGCCCCGCCCCCCGAAGTGGCCGACAGGCCTGTGGACTTGTTTGCCCCGCCCCCCAAGAAGTGGCCGGAAGAACTGGACTTCTTTGCCCCGCCCCCCAACATGGACCCAAGAAGTGGCCGAAAGGCCTGGACTTGATTGCCCCGCCCCCCAAGATAGGCCCAAAAAGTGGGCGGAAAGGCCTGGACTTGTTTTCCCCGCCCCCCAAGATGGGCCTAAGAAGTGGCCGGAAAGGCCTGGACTTGTTTGCCCGCCCCCCAATATAACCCAAAAAGTGGCCGAAAGGCCTGGACTTGTTTGCCCCGCCGCTTAAGGTGGGCCCAAGAAGTGGCCGAAAGGCCTGGACTTGTCCAAGATGGACCCAAGAAGTGGCCGAAAGGCCTGTGCCCATTCCATTTGCTAATGGCACCGCCCAACCACACCCCTGCAAGACGCACCTTTACAGCCCAAATTAACAGGCCTGCTTGTATTTTTACCCCCATAGGAGGACTGTAAGGTCCCAGGTCTGCTTGCTCTGCGAAAAGGTTCTATGGCCCGGGCAGGCCTGTTTGGCTGTAAGGTCCCACATCTGCTTGCTATGCGAAAAGGTTCTATGACCCGAATCTGGACTTGTTTGCCCCGCTCCCCAAGATAGGCCCAAGAAGTGGCCGAAAGGCCTGGACTTGTTCGCCCCGCCCCCCAAAGATGGGCCCAAGAAGTGGCCGAAAGGCCTTGCCCCGCCCCCAAGGTGGGCCCAAGAAGTGGCCGAAAGGCCTGGACTTGTTTGCCCTGCCCCCCAAAACGGCCTGGACTTGTCCAAGATGGACCCAAGAAGTGGCCGAAAGGTCTGTGCCCATTCCATTTGCTTATGGCACCGCCCAACCACACCCCTGCAAGACGCACCTTTACAGCCCAAATTCGCAGGCCTGCTTGTATTTTTGCCCCCATAGTAGGACTGTAAGGTCCCAGGTCTGCTTGCTCTGCGAAAAGGTTCTATGGCCCGGGCAGGCCTGTTTCTGTTTTTCCCCATAGCAGGGCTGTAAGGTCCCACATCTGCTTGCTATGCGAAAAGGTTCTATGACCCGAATCTGGACTTGTTTGCCCCGCTCCCCAAGATAGGCCCAAGAAGTGGCCGAAAGGCCTGGACTTGCTCGCCCCGCCCCCCAAAGATGGGCCCAAGAAGTGGCCGAAAGGCCTTGCCCCGCCCCCCAAGAAAACCCAAAAAGTGGCCTTGTTTGCCCTGCCCCCCAAAACGGCCTCGACTTGTCCAAGATGGACCCAAGAAGTGGCCGAAAGGTCTGTGCCCATTCCATTTGCTTATGGCACCGCCCAACCACACCCCTGCAAGACGCACCTTTACAGCCCAAATTCGCAGGCCTGCTTTTATTTTTGCCCCCATAGTAGGACTGTAAGGTCCCAGGTCTGCTTGCTCTGCGAAAAGGTTCTATGGCCCGGGCAGGCCTGTTTCTGTTTTTCCTAGCAGGGCTGTAAGGTCCCACATCTGCTTGCTATGCGAAAAGGTTCTATGACCCGAATCTGGGTTTCAAGTTATCCCCTATACTAGGGCAGGCCTGTTTTTGCTTTTCCTCATAGTAGGGCTGTTTAGGGCACAAAGAGGGTGTTGTGAGGAAGCAGGATTTTTCATGCGATTGCAGGGTTTTGGGCTTCGAAACAACAGCCAATAGGTTCCTTTGTCGCTCCTTGCCCATTCCATTTGCTTATGGCACCGCCCAGAAACCCAGATTCCGGCCATAGAACCTTTTCGCAGAGCAAGCAGGTGTGGGACCTTACAGCCCTGCTATGGGGAAAAACAGAAACAGGCCTCCTTTCTCGCTCCTTGCCCATTCCATTTGCTTATGGCGCCGCCCAACCATGTCGCTCCTTGCCATTGAGGCCTTCCGACTTCTTGGGCTCATCTTGGGGGGTGGGGCAAACAAGTCCACAGGCCTTTCGGCCACTTCGGAGGGCGGGGCAAACAAGTCCAAACAGCCCTACTATGGGGAGGACTTGTTTGCCCCACCCCCCAAGATGGGCCCAAGAAGTGGCCGAAAGGGCTGGACTTGTTTGCCCCACCCCCCAAGAAGGGCCCAAGAAGTGGCCGAAAGGCCTGGACTTGTTTGCCCCGCCCCCCGAACTGGCCGACAGGCCTGTGGACTTGTTTGCCCCGCCCCCCAAGGTAGGCCCAAGAAGTGGCCGGAAGGCCTGGACTTGTTTGCCCCACCCCCCAAAAAGGGCCCAAGAAGTGGCCGAAAGGCCTGGACTTGTTTGCCCCCCCCGAAGTGGCCTTGTTTGCCCTCCCCCCAAAAAAGGCCCAAGAAGTGGCCGAAAGGCCTGGACTTCTTTGCCCCGCCCCCCAACATGGTCCCAAGAAGTGGCCGAAAGGCCTGGACTTGATTGCCCCGCCCCCCAAGATAGGCCCAAAAAGTGGCGGAAAGGCCTGGACTTGTTTTCCCCGCCCCCCAAGATGGCCCTAAGAAGTGGCCGAAAGGCCTGGACTTGTTTGCCCCGCCCCCCAAGGTGGGCCCAAGAAGTGGCCGAAAGGCCTGGACTTGTTTGCCCTGCCCCCCAAAACGGCCTGGACTTGTCCAAGATGGACCCAAGAAGTGGCCGGAAGGTCTGTGCCCATTCCATGTGCTTATGGCACCGCCCAACTACACCCCTGCAAGACGCACCTTTACAGCACAAATTCGCAGGCCTGCTTTTATTTTTGCCCCCATAGTAGGACTGTAAGGTCCCAGGTCTGCTTGCTCTGCGAAAAGGTTCTATGGCCCGGGCAGGCCTGTTTCTGTTTTTCCCCATAGCAGGGCTGTAAGGTCCCACATCTGCTTGCTATGCGAAAAGGTTCTATGACCCGAATCTGGGTTTCAAGTTATCCCCTATACTAGGGCAGGCCTGTTTTTGCTTTTCCTCATAGTAGGGCTGTTTAGGGCACAAAGAGGGTGTTGTGAGGCCCAACCACACCCCTGCAAGACGCACCTTTACAGCCTAAATTAACAGGCCTGCTTGTATTTTTACCCCCATAGGAGGACTGTAAGGTCTCAGGTCTGCTTGCTCTGCGAAAAGGTTCTATGGCCCGGGCAGGCCTGTTTTTGTTTTTCCCCATCGCAGGGCTGTAAGGTCCCACATCTGTTTGCTATGCGAAAAGGTTCTATGACCCGAATCTGGACTTGTTTGCCCCGCTCCCCAAGATAGGCCCAAGAAGTGGCCGAAAGGCCTGGACTTGTTCGCCCCGCCCCCCAAAGATGGGCTTGCCCCGCCCCCCAAGAAAACCCAAAAAGTGACCGAAAGGCCTGGACTTGTTTGCCCCGCCCCCCAAGGTGGGCCCAAGAAGTGGCCGAAAGGCCTGGACTTGTTTGCCCTGCCCCCCAAAACGGCCTGGACTTGTCCAAGATGGACCCAAGAAGTGGCCGAAAGGTCTGTGCCCATTCCATTTGCTTATGGCACCGCCCAACCACACCCCTGCAAGACGCACCTTTACAGCCCAAATTCGCAGGCCTGCTTGTATTTTTGCCCCCATAGTAGGACTGCAAGGTCCCAGGTCTGCTTGCTCTGCGAAAAGGTTCTATGGCCCGGGCAGGCCTGTTTCTGTTTTACCCCATAGCAGGGCTGTCAGGTCCCACATCTGCTTGCTATGCGAAAAGGCTCTATGACCCGAATCTGGACTTGTTTGCCCCGCTCCCCAAGATAGGCCCAAGAAGTGGCCGAAAGGCCTGGACTTGTTCGCCCCGCCCCCCAAGATGGGCCCAAGAAGTGGCCGAAAGGCCTTGCCCCGCCCCCCAAGAAAACCCAAAAAGTGGCCTTGTTTGCCCTGCCCCCCAAAACGGCCTCGACTTGTCCAAGATGGACCCAAGAAGTGGCCGAAAGGTCTGTGCCCATTCCATTTGCTTATGGCACCGCCCAACCACACCCCTGCAAGACGCACCTTTACAGCACAAATTCGCAGGCCTGCTTTTATTTTTGCCCCCATAGTAGGACTGTAAGGTCCCAGGTCTGCTTGCTCTGCGAAAAGGTTCTATGGCCCGGGCAGGCCTGTTTCTGTTTTTCCTAGCAGGGCTGTAAGGTCCCACATCTGCTTGCTATGCGAAAAGGTTCTATGACCCGAATCTGGGTTTCAAGTTATCCCCTATACTAGGGCAGGCCTGTTTTTGCTTTTCCTCATAGTAGGGCTGTTTAGGGCACAAAGAGGGTGTTGTGAGGAAGCAGGATTTTTCATGCGATTGCAGGGTTTTGGGCTTCGAAACAACAGCCAATAGGTTCCTTTGTCGCTCCTTGCCCATTCCATTTGCTTATGGCACCGCCCAGAAACCCAGATTCCGGCCATAGAACCTTTTCGCAGAGCAAGCAGGTGTGGGACCTTACAGCCCTGCTATGGGGAAAAACAGAAACAGGCCTCCTTTCTCGCTCCTTGCCCATTCCATTTGCTTATGGCGCCGCCCAACCATGTCGCTCCTTGCCATTGAGGCCTTCCGACTTCTTGGGCTCATCTTGGGGGGTGGGGCAAACAAGTCCACAGGCCTTTCGGCCACTTCGGAGGGCGGGGCAAACAAGTCCAAACAGCCCTACTATGGGGAGGACTTGTTTGCCCCACCCCCCAAGATGGGCCCAAGAAGTGGCCGAAAGGGCTGGACTTGTTTGCCCCACCCCCCAAGAAGGGCCCAAGAAGTGGCCGAAAGGCCTGGACTTGTTTGCCCCGCCCCCCGAACTGGCCGACAGGCCTGTGGACTTGTTTGCCCCGCCCCAAGAAGTGGCCGGAAGGCCTGGACTAGGCCCAAGAAGTGGCCGGAAGGCCTGGACTTGTTTGCCCCACCCCCCAAAAAGGGCCCAAGAAGTGGCCGAAAGGCCTGGACTTGTTTGCCCCCCCCGAAGTGGCCTTGTTTGCCCTCCCCCCAAAAAAGGCCCAAGAAGTGGCCGAAAGGCCTGGACTTCTTTGCCCCGCCCCCCAACATGGTCCCAAGAAGTGGCCGAAAGGCCTGGACTTGATTGCCCCGCCCCCCAAGATAGGCCCAAAAAGTGGCGGAAAGGCCTGGACTTGTTTTCCCCGCCCCCCAAGATGGCCCTAAGAAGTGGCCGAAAGGCCTGGACTTGTTTGCCCCGCCCCCCAAGGTGGGCCCAAGAAGTGGCCGAAAGGCCTGGACTTGTTTGCCCTGCCCCCCAAAACGGCCTGGACTTGTCCAAGATGGACCCAAGAAGTGGCCGGAAGGTCTGTGCCCATTCCATGTGCTTATGGCACCGCCCAACTACACCCCTGCAAGACGCACCTTTACAGCACAAATTCGCAGGCCTGCTTTTATTTTTGCCCCCATAGTAGGACTGTAAGGTCCCAGGTCTGCTTGCTCTGCGAAAAGGTTCTATGGCCCGGGCAGGCCTGTTTCTGTTTTTCCCCATAGCAGGGCTGTAAGGTCCCACATCTGCTTGCTATGCGAAAAGGTTCTATGACCCGAATCTGGGTTTCAAGTTATCCCCTATACTAGGGCAGGCCTGTTTTTGCTTTTCCTCATAGTAGGGCTGTTTAGGGCACAAAGAGGGTGTTGTGAGGCCCAACCACACCCCTGCAAGACGCACCTTTACAGCCCAAATTAACAGGCCTGCTTGTATTTTTACCCCCATAGGAGGACTGTAAGGTCTCAGGTCTGCTTGCTCTGCGAAAAGGTTCTATGGCCCGGGCAGGCCTGTTTTTGTTTTTCCCCATCGCAGGGCTGTAAGGTCCCACATCTGTTTGCTATGCGAAAAGGTTCTATGACCCGAATCTGGACTTGTTTGCCCCGCTCCCCAAGATAGGCCCAAGAAGTGGCCGAAAGGCCTGGACTTGTTCGCCCCGCCCCCCAAAGATGGGCTTGCCCCGCCCCCCAAGAAAACCCAAAAAGTGACCGAAAGGCCTGGACTTGTTTGCCCCGCCCCCCAAGGTGGGCCCAAGAAGTGGCCGAAAGGCCTGGACTTGTTTGCCCTGCCCCCCAAAACGGCCTGGACTTGTCCAAGATGGACCCAAGAAGTGGCCGAAAGGTCTGTGCCCATTCCATTTGCTTATGGCACCGCCCAACCACACCCCTGCAAGACGCACATTTACAGGCCAAATTCGCAGACCTGCTTTTAGTTTTGCCCCCATAGTAGGACTGTAAGGTCCCAGGTCTGCTTGCTCTGCGAAAAGGTTCTATGGCCCGGGCAGGCCTGTTTCTGTGTTTCCCCATAGCAGGGCTGTAAGGTCCCACATCTGCTTGCTATGCGAAAAGGTTCTATGACCCGAATCTGGGTTTCAAGTTATCCCCTATACTAGGGCAGGCCTGTTTTTGCTTTTCCTCATAGTAGGGCTGTTTAGGGCACAAAGAGGGTGTTGTGAGGAAGCAGGATTTTTCATGCGAAATGCAGGGCTTTTGGCTTCGAAACAACAGCCAACAGGTTCCTTTGTCGCTCCTTGCCCATTCCATTTGCTTATGGCACCGCCCAGAAACCCAGATTCCGGCCATAGAACCTTTTCGCAGAGCAAGCAGATGTGGGACCTTACAGCCCTGCTATGGGGAAAAACAGAAACAGGCCTCCTTTCTCGCTCCTTGCCCATTCCATTTGCTTATGGCGCCGCCCAACCACACCCCTCCTTTGTCGCTCCTTGCCATTGAGGCCTTCCGACTTCTTGGGCTCATCTTGGGGGGTGGGGCAAACAAGTCCACAGGCCTTTCGGTCACTTCGGGGGGCGGGGCAAACAAGTCCAAACAGCCCTACTATGGGGAGGACTTGTTTGCCCCACCCCCCAAGATGGGCCCAAGAAGTGGCCGAAAGGGCTGGACTTGTTTGCCCCACCCCCCAAGAAGGGCCCAAGAAGTGGCCGAAAGGCCTGGACTTCTTTGCCCCGCCCCCCAACAAGAAGTGGCCGAAAGGCCTGGACTTGATTGCCCCGCCCCCAAGATAGGCCCAAAAAGTGGGCGGAAAGGCCTGGACTTGTTTCCCCGCCCCCCAAGATGGGCCTAAGAAGTGGCCGGAAAGGCCTGGACTTGTTTGCCCCGCCCCCCAATATAACCCAAAAAGTGGCCGAAAGGCCTGGACTTGTTTGCCCCGCCCCTTAAGGTGGGCCCAAGAAGTGGCCGAAAGGCCTGGACTTGTCCAAGATGGACCCAAGAAGTGGCCGAAAGGCCTGTGCCCATTCCATTTGCTTATGGCACCGCCCAACCACACCCCTGCAAGACGCACCTTTACAGCCCAAATTAACAGGCCTGCTTGTATTTTTACCCCCATAGGAGGACTGTAAGGTCCCAGGTCTGCTTGCTCTGCGAAAAGGTTCTATGGCCCGGGCAGGCCTGTTTCTGTTTTTCCCCATAGCAGGGCTGTAAGGTCCCACATCTGCTTGCTATGCGAAAAGGTTCTATGACCCGAATCTGGACTTGTTTGCCCCGCTCCCCAAGATAGGCCCAAGAAGTGGCCGAAAGGCCTGGACTTGTTCGCCCCGCCCCCCAAAGATGGGCCCAAGAAGTGGCCCAAAGGCCTTGCCCCGCCCCCCAAGAAAACCCAAAAAGTGGCCGAAAGGCCTGGACTTGTTTGCCCCGCCTTCAAGGTAGGCCCAAGAAGTGGCCGAAAGGCCTGGACTTGTTTGCCCTGCCCCCAAAACGGCCTGGACTTGTCCAAGATGGACCCAAGAAGTGGCCGAAAGGTCTGTGCCCATTCCATTTGCTTATGGCACCGCCCAACCACACCTAGCAGGCTGTAAGGTCCCACATCTGCTTGCTATGCGAAAAGGTTCTATGACCCGAATCTGGGTTTCAAGTTATCCCCTATACTAGGGCAGGCCTGTTTTTGCTTTTCCTCATAGTAGGGCTGTTTAGGGCACAAAGAGGGTGTTGTGAGGAAGCAGGATTTTTCATGCGAAATGCAGGGTTTTTGGCTTCGAAACAACAGCCAATAGGTTCCTTTGTCGCTCCTTGCCCATTCCATTTGCTTATGGCACCGCCCAGAAACCCAGATTCCGGCCATAGAACCTTTTCGCAGAGCAAGCAGATGTGGGACCTTCCAGCCCTGCTATGGGGAAAAACAGAAACAGGCCTCCTTTCTCGCTCCTTGCCCATTCCATTTGCTTATGGCGCCGCCCAACCACACCCCTCCTTTGTCGCTCCTTGCCATTGAGGCCTTCCGACTTCTTGGGCTCATCTTGGGGGGTGGGGCAAACAAGTCCACAGGCCTTTCGGCCACTTCGGGGGCGGGGCAAACAAGTCCAAACAACCCTACTATGAGGAGGACTTGTTTGCCCCACCCCCCAGATGGGCCCAAGAAGTGGCCGAAAGGGCTGCAGGCCTTTCGGCCACTTCTTGGGCCTTTTTTGGGGGGAGGGCAAACAAGTCCAGGCCTTTCGGCCACTTCGGGGGGCGGGGCAAACCAGTCCAGGCCTTTCGGCCACTTCTGGGGCCCTTTTTGGGGGGTGGGGCAAACAATTCCAGGCCTTCCGGCCACTTCTTGGGCTCATCTTGGGGGGCGGGGCAAACAAGTCCACAGGCCTGTCGGCCACTTCGGGCGGCGGGGCAAACAAGTCCAGGCCTTTCGGCCACTTCTTGGGCCCATCTTGGGGGTGGGGCAAACAAGTCCTCCTCATAGTAGCCTGCCGAAGTGGCCGAAAGGCCTCGGACTTGTTTGCCCCGCCCCCCAAGGTGGGCCCAAGAAGTGGCCGAAAGGCCTGGACTTGTTTGCCCTGCCCCCCAAAACGGCCTGGACTTGTCCAAGATGGACCCAAGAAGTGGCCGAAAGGTCTGTGCCCATTCCATTTGCTTATGGCACCGCCCAACCACACCCCTGCAAGACGGGACTGCGGCGTCCGACATGCAAGGTTGGGTTTTCGAGATGCAAAGCGCGCGCCCGAGATGCATGGCACCAAGCCGTTTGCATCTCGAAAACCCAACCTTGCATGTCGGACCAGGATTCTATTATCCAGAGAAAATTCCTCCCTGTCTCTTTACTTTTAATAGGATTTCCTCCACGGGCTCAGCAGTTTGCATCTCGAAAACCCACCTGTGCCGGTCCGACCCTAGTAAAATCTGGGTCGGACCGGCACAGGTGGGTTTTCGAGATGCAAACTGCTGAGCCCGTGGAGGAAATCATATTAAAAGTAAAAAGAGAGGGAGGAATTTTCTCTGGATTTCGCGCGAAATCAGTAAAGCGGTAAATTCTGGGTTCAACCGGCACAGGTGGGTTTTCGAGACGCAAACTCCCGATTTCCCGTAAAATTTGTAAAATAGTAAAATCGTAAAATCTGGGTCGGACCGGCGCAGGTGGGTTTTCGAGATGCAAACTCCCGAGTTCGCGTAAAATTAGTAAAATAGTAAAGTAGTAAAATAGTAAAATAGTAAAATAGTAAAATAGTAAAATAGTAAAATAGTAAAATCTGGGTCGGACCGGCACAGGTGGGTTTTAAGAGATGCAAACTGCTGAGCCCGTGGAGGAAATCCTATTAAAAGTAAAGAGAGAGGGAGGAATTTTCTCTGGATTTCGCGCGAAATCAGGAAAAGGGCAATTTCTGGGTCCAACCGGCACAGGTGGGTTTTCGAGATGCAAACTCCCGATTTCCCGTAAAATTCGTAAAATAGTAAAATAGCAACATAGGAAAATCTGGGTCGGACCGGCACAGGTGGGTTTTCGAGATGCAAACTGCTGAGCCTGTGGAGGAAATCCTATTAAAAGTAAAGAGACAGGGAGGAATTTTCTCTGGATTTCGCGCGAAATCAGTAAAGCGGTAATTTCTGGGTCCAACCGGCACGGGTGGGTTTTCGAGATGCAAACTCCCGAGTTCCCGTAAAATTAGTAAAATAGTAAAATAGTAAAATCTGGGTCGGACCGGCACAGGTGGGTTTTCGAGATGCAAACGGCTGAGCCCGTGGAGGAAATCCTTTCAAAAGTAAAGAGAGAGGGAGGAATTTTCTCTGGATTTCGCGCGAAATCAGGAAAAGGGCAATTTCTGGGTCCAACCGGCACAGGTGGGTTTTCGAGATGCAAACTCCCGATTTCCCGTAAAATAGTAAAATAGTAAACTAGTAAAATCTGGGTCGGACCGGCGCAGGTGGGTTTTCGAGATGCAAACTGCTGAGCCCGTGGAGGAAATCCTATTAAAAGTAAAGAGACAGGGAGGAATTTTCTCTGGATAATAGAATCCTGGTCCGACATGCAAGGTTGGGTTTTCGAGATGCAAACTCCCGATTTCCCGTACAATTAGTAAAATAGTAAAATAGTAAAATAGTAAAATAGTAAAATAGTAAAATAGTAAAATCTGGGTCGGACCGGCACAGGTGGGTTTTCGAGATGCAAACTGCTGAGCCCGTGGAGGAAATCCTATTAAAAGTAAAGAGACAGGGAGGAATTTTCTCTGGATAGTAGAATCCTGGTCCGACATGCAAGGTTGGGTTTTCGAGATGCAAACTCCCGATTTCCCGTAAAATTAGTAAAATAGTAAAATAGTAAAATAGTAAAATAGTAAAATAGTAAAATAGTAAAATAGTAAAATAGTAAAATCTGGGTCGGACCGGCACAGGTGGGTTTTCGAGATGCTTACTGCTGAGCCCGTGGAGGAAATCCTATTAAAAGTAAAGAGACAGGGAGGAGTTTTCTCTGGATAATAGAATCCTGGTCCGACATGCAAGGTTGGGTTTTCGAGATGCAAACTCCCGATTTCCCGTAAAATTAGTAAAATAGTAAAATAGTAAAATCTGGGTCGGACCGGCACAGGTGGGTTTTCGAGATGCAAACTGCTGAGCCCGTGGAGGAAATCCTATTAAAAGTAAAGAGACAGGGAGGAATTTTCTCTGGATAGTAGAATCCTGGTCCGACATGCAAGGTTGGGTTTTCGAGATGCAAACTCCCGATTTCCCGTAAAATTAGTAAATTAGTAAAATAGTAAAATAGTAAAATAGTAAAATAGTAAAATCTGGGTGGGACCGGCACAGGTGGGTTTTCGAGATGCAAACTGCTGAGCCCGTGGAGGAAATCCTATTAAAAGTAAAGAGACAGGGAGGAATTTTCTCTGGATAATAGAATCCTGGTCCGACATGCAAGGTTGGGTTTTCGAGATGCAAACTCCCGTTTTCCCGTAAAATTAGTAAAATAGTAAAATAGTAAAATAGTAAAATAGTAAGTTTGCATCTCGAAAACCCACCTGTGCCGGTTGGAGCCAGAATTTACCGCTTTACTGATTTCGCGCGAAATCCAGAGAAAATTCCTCCCAGTCTCTTTACTTTTAATAGGATTTCCTCCACGGGCTCAGCAGTTTGCATCTCGAAAACCCACCTGTGCCGGTCCGACCCAGATTTTACTTTTTTACTATTTTACAAATTTTACGGGAAATCGGGAGTTTGCATCTCGAAAACCCGCCTGTGCCGGTTGGATCCAGAATCTACCGCTTTATTGATTTCGCGCGAAATCCAGAGAAAATTCCTCCCTCTCTCTTTACTTTTAATAGGATTTCCTCCACGGGCTCAGCAGTTTGCATCTCGAAAACCCACCTGTGCCGGTCCGACCCAGATTTTTTTTTTCTATTTTCCTAATTTTTCGGGAAATCGGGAGTTTGCATCTCGAAAACCCGCCTGTGCCGGTTGGACCCAGATTTTACTACTTTACTATTTTACTATTTTACTAATTTTACAGGAAATCGGGAGTTTGCATCTCGAAAACCCACCTGTGCCGGTTAGACCCCGAAATTACCGCTTTACTGATTTCGCGGGAAATCCAGAGAAAATTCCTCCCTCTCTTTTTACTTTTAATAGGATTTCCTCCACCGGCTCAGCAGTTTGCATCTCGAAAACCCACCTGTGCCGGTCCGACCCAGATTTTACTAATTTACTATTTTACTATTCTATTAATTTTACGGGAAATCAGGAGTTTGCATCTCGAAAACCCACCTGTGCCGGTTGGACCCAGAAATTACCGCTTTCCTGATTTCGCGCGAAATCCAGAGAACATTCCTCCCTATCTCTTTACTTTTAATAGGATTTCCTCCACGGGCTCAGCAGTTTGCATCGCGAAAAACCACCTGTGCCGGTCCGACCCAGATTTTACTATTTTACTATTTTACTATTTTTATTAATTTTACGCGAACTCGGGAGTTTGCATCTCGAAAACCCACCTGCGCCGGTCCGACCCAGATTTTACTATTTTGCTATTTTACTATTTTACGGGAAATCGGGAGTTTGCATCTCGAAAACCCACCTGTGCCGGTTGGACCCAGAAATTACCGCTTTCCTGATTTCGCGCGAAATCCAGAGAAAATTCCTCCCTCTCTCTTTACTTTTAATAGGATTTCCTCCACGGGCTCAGCAGTTTGCATCTCGAAAACCCACCTGTGCCGGTCCGACCCAGATTTTACTATTTTACTATTTTACTATTTTACTATTTTACTAATTTTACGGGAACTCGGGAGTTTGCATCTCGAAAACCCACCTGTGCCGGTTGGACCCAGAAATTATCGCTTTCCTGATTTCGCGCAAAATCCAGAGAAAATTCCTCCCTCTCTCTTTACTTTTAATAGGATTTCCTCCACGGGCTCAGCAGTTTGCATCTCGAAAACCCACCTGTGCCGGTCCGACCCAGATTTTACTATTTTACTATTTTACTATTTTACTAATTTTACTAATTTTACGCGAACTCGGGAGTTTGCATCTCGAAAACCCACCTGCGCCGGTCCGACCCAGATTTTACAATTTTGCTATTTTACTATTTTACGGGAAATCGGGAGTTTGCATCTCGAAAACCCACCTGTGCCGGTTGGACCCAGAAATTACCGCTTTCCTGATTTCGCGCGAAATCCAGAGAAAATTCCTCCCTCTCTCTTTACTTTTAAAAGGATTTCCTCCACGGGCTCAGCAGTTTGCATCTCGAAAACCCACCTGTGCCGGTTGGACCCAGATTTTACTATTTTACTATTTTACTAATTTTACGGGAACTCGGGAGTTTGCATCTCGAAAACCCACCTGTGCCGGTTGGACCCAGAAATTATCGCTTTCCTGATTTCGCGCGAAATTCAGAGAAAATTCCTCCCTCTCTCTTTACTTTTAATAGGATTTCCTCCACGGGCTCAGCAGTTTGCATCTCGAAAACCCACCTGTGCCGGTCCGACCCAGATTTTACTATTTTACTATTTTACTATTTTACTATTTTACTAATTTACGCGAACTCGGGAGTTTGCATCTCGAAAACCCACCTGCGCCGGTCCGACCCAGATTTTACTATTTTACTATTTTACTAATTTTACGGGAAGTCGGGAGTTTGCATCGCGAAAACCCACCTGTGCCGGTTGGACCCAGAATTTACCGCTTTACTGATTTCGCGCGAAATCCAGAGAAAATTCCTCCCTCTCTTTTTACTTTTAATAGGATTTCCTCCACGGGCTCAGCAGTTTGCATCTCGAAAACCCACCTGCGCCGGTCCGACCCAGATTTTGCTAATTTACTATTTTGCTAATATTACGGGAAATCGGGAGTTTGCATGTCGAAAACCCACCTGTGCCGGTTGAACCCAGAATTTACCGCTTTACTGATTTCGCGCGAAATTTAGAGAAATTTCCTCCCTCTCTTTTTACTATTAATATGATTTCCTCCACGGGCTCAGCCGTTTGCATCTCGAAAACCCACCTGTGCCGGTCCGACCCAGATTTGACTACTTTTCTATTTTACTATTTTCCTATTTTACTATTTTAGTAATTTTACAGGAAATCAGGAGTTTGCATCTCGAAAACCCACCTGTGCCGGTTGGAGCCAGAATTTACCGCTTTACTGATTTCGCGCGAAATCCAGAGAAAATTCCTCCCTCTCTCTTTACTTTTAATAGGATTTCCTCCACGGGCTCAGCAGTTTGCATCTCGAAAACCCACCTGTGCCGGTCCGACCCAGATTTTACTATTTTACTATTTTACTATTTTACTATTTTACTATTTTACGGGAAATCGGGCGTTTGCATCTCGAAAACCCGCCTGTGCCGGTTGGACCCAGATTTTACCGCTTTCCTGATTTCGCGCGAAATCCAGAGAAAATTCCTCCCTCTCTTTTTACTTTTAATAGGATTTCCTCCACGGGCTCAGCAGTTTGCATCTCGAAAACCCACCTGTGCCGGTCCGACCCAGATTTTACTATTTCACTATTTTACTAATTTTACGAAAACTCGGGAGTCTGCATCTCGAAAACCCACCTGTGCCGGTTGGACCCAGAAATTACCGCTTTCCTGATTTCGCGCAAAATCCAGAGAAAATTCCTCCCTCTCTCTTTACTTTTAATAGGATTTCCTCCACGGGCTCAGCAGTTTGCATCTCGAAAACCCACCTGTGCCGGTCCGACCCAGATTTTACTATTTTACTATTTTACTATTTTACTAATTTTACAGGAAATCGGGAGTTTGCATCTCGAAAACCCACCTGTGCCGGTTGGACCCCGAAATTACCGCTTTGCTGATTTCGCGGGAAGTCCAGAGAAAATTCCTCCCTCTCTTTTTACTTTTCATAGGATTTCCTCCACCGGCTCAGCAGTTTGCATCTCGAAAACCTACCTTTGCATGTCGGACCCCAAGAAAGTTTGCATCTCGAAAACCCAACCTTGCATGTCGGACCCCCAATTTGCATGTCGGACAGAGGGATCCCCTGCAAGACGCACCTTTACAGCCCAAATTAACAGGCCTGCTTTTATTTTGACCCCCATAGAAGGACTGTAAGGTCTCAGGTCTGCTTGCTCTGCGAAAAGGTTCTATGGCCCGGGCAGGCCTGTTTTTGTTTTTCCCCATAGCAGGGCTGTAAGGTCCCACATCTGTTTGCTATGCGAAAAGGTTCTATGACCCGAATCTGGACTTGTTTGCCCCGCTCCCCAAGATAGGCCCAAGAAGTGGCCGAAAGGCCTGGACTTGTTCGCCCCGCCCCCCAAAGATGGGCCCAAGAAGTGGCCGAAATGCCTTGCCCCGCCCCCCAAGAAACCCAAAAAGTGGCCGAAATGCCTGGACTTGTTTGCCCCGCCCCCCAAGGTGGGCCCAAGAAGTGGCCGAAAGGCCTGGACTTGTTTGCCCTGCCCCCCAAAACGGCCTGGACTTGTCCAAGATGGACCCAAGAAGTGGCCGAAAGGTTTGTGCCCATTCCATTTGCTTATGGCACCGCCCAACCACACCCCTGCAAGACGCACCTTTACAGCCCAAATTCGCAGACCTGCGTTTATTTTTGCCCCCATAGTAGGACTGTAAGGTCCCAGGTCTGCTTGCTCTGCGAAAAGGTTCTATGGCCCGGGCAGGCCTGTTTCTGTTTTTCCCCATAGCAGGGCTGTAAGGTCCCACATCTGCTTGCTATGCGAAAAGGTTCTATGACCCGAATCTGGGTTTCAAGTTATCCCCTATACTAGGGCAGGCCTGTTTTTGTTTTTCCTCATAGTAGGGCTGTTTGGTGTTGTGAGGAAGCAGGATTTTGCAGGGTTTTTGGCTTCGAAACAACAGCCAACAGGTTCCTTTGTCGCTCCTTGCCCATTCCATTTGCTTATGGCACCGCCCAGAAACCCAGATTCCGGCCATAGAACCTTTTCGCAGAGCAAGCAGATGTGGGACCTTACAGCCCTGCTATGGGGAAAAACAGAAACAGGCCTCCTTTCTCGCTCCTTGCCCATTCCATTTGCTTATGGCACCGCCCAACCACACCCCTCCTTTGTCGCTCCTTGCCATTGAGGCCTTCCGACTTCTTGGGCTCATCTTGGGGGGTGGGGCAAACAAGTCCACAGGCCTTTCGGTCACTTCGGGGGGCGGGGCAAACAAGTCCAAACAGCCCTACTATGGGGAGGACTTGTTTGCCCCACCCCCCAAGATGGGCCCAAGAAGTGGCCGAAAGGGCTGGACTTGTTTGCCCCACCCCCCAAGAAGGGCCCAAGAAGTGGCCGAAAGGCCTGGACTTCTTTGCCCCGCCCCCCAACATGGACCCAAGAAGTGGCCGAAAGGCCTGGACTTGATTGCCCCACCCCCAAGATAGGCCCAAAAAGTGGGCGGAAAGGCCTGGACTTGTTTCCCCGCCCCCCAAGATGGGCCTAAGAAGTGGCCGGAAAGGCCTGGACTTGTTTGCCCCGCCCCCCAATATAACCCAAAAAGTGGCCGAAAGGCCTGGACTTGTTTGCCCCGCCCCTTAAGGTGGGCCCAAGAAGTGGCCGAAAGGCCTGGACTTGTCCAAGATGGACCCAAGAAGTGGCCGAAAGGCCTGTGCCCATTCCATTTGCTTATGGCATCGCCCAACCACACCCCTGCAAGACGCACCTTTACAGCCCAAATTAACAGGCCTGCTTGTATTTTTACCCCCATAGGAGGACTGCAAGGTCCCAGGTCTGCTTGCTCTGCGAAAAGGTTCCATGGCCCGGGCAGGCCTGTTTCTGTTTTTCCCCATAGCAGGGCTGTAAGGTCCCACATCTGCTTGCTATGCGAAAAGGTTCTATGACCCGAATCTGGGTTTCAAGTTATCCCCTATACTAGGGCAGGCCTGTTTTTGTTTTTCCTCATAGTAGGGCTGTTTAGGGCACAAAGAGGGTGTTGTGAGGAAGCAGGATTTTTCATGCGAAATGCAGGGTTTTTGGCTTCGAAACAACAGCCAATAGGTTCCTTTGTCGCTCCTTGCCCATTCCATTTGCTTATGGCACCGCCCAGAAACCCAGATTCCGGCCATAGAACCTTTTCGCAGAGCAAGCAGGTGTGGGACCTTACAGCCCTGCTATGGGGAAAAACAGAAACAGGCCTCCTTTCTCGCTCCTTGCCCATTCCATTTGCTTATGGCGCCGCCCAACCATGTCGCTCCTTGCCATTGAGGCCTTCCGACTTCTTGGGCTCATCTTGGGGGGTGGGGTGGGGCAAACAAGTCCAAACAGCCCTACTATGGGGAGGACTTGTTTGCCCCACCCCCCAAGATGGGCCCAAGAAGTGGCCGAAAGGGCTGGACTTGTTTGCCCCACCCCCCAAGAAGGGCCCAAGAAGTGGCCGAAAGGCCTGGACTTGTTTGCCCCGCCCCCCGAACTGGCCGACAGGCCTGTGGACTTGTTTGCCCCGCCCCCCAAGATGAGCCCAAGAAGTGGCCGGAAGGCCTGGACTTGTTTGCCCCACCCCCCAAAAAGGGCCCAAGAAGTGGCCGAAAGGCCTGGACTTGTTTGCCCCCCCCGAAGTGGCCTTGTTTGCCCTCCCCCCAAAAAAGGCCCAAGAAGTGGCCGAAAGGCCTGGACTTCTTTGCCCTGCCCCCCAACATGGACCCAAGAAGTGGCCGAAAGGCCTGGACTTGATTGCCCCGCCCCCCAAGATAGGCCCAAAAAGTGGCGGAAAGGCCTGGACTTGTTTTCCCCACCCCCCAAGATGGGCCTAAGAAGTGGCCGGAAAGGCCTGGACTTGTTTGCCCCGCCCCCCAATATAACCCAAAAAGTGGCCGAAAGGCCTGGACTTGTTTGCCCCGCCCCTTAAGGTGGGCCCAAGAAGTGGCCGAGGCCTTTCGGCCACTTCTTGGGCCCATCTTGGGGCTGGGGCAAACAAGTCCTCCCTATAGTAGGGCTGTTTGGACCCGCCCCCCCAAGTGGCCGAAAGGCCTCGGACTTGTTTGCCCCGCCCCCAAGGTCCCAAGAAGTGGCCGAAAGGCCTGGACTTGTTTGCCCTGCCCCCCAAAACGGCCTGGACTTGCCCAAGATGGACCCAAGAAGTGGCCGAAAGGTCTGTGCCCATTCCATTTGCTTATGGCACCGCCCAGCCACACCCCTGCAAGACGCACCTTTACAGCCCAAATTAACAGGCCTGCTTGTATTTTTACCCCCATAGGAGGACTGTAAGGTCTCAGGTCTGCTTGCTCTGCTTTTGTTTTTCCCCATAGCAGGGCTGTAAGGTCCCACATCTGCTTGCTATGCGAAAAGGTTCTATGACCCGAATCTGGACTTGTTTGCCCCGCTCCCCAAGATAGGCCCAAGAAGTGGCCGAAAGGCCTGGACTTGTTCGCCCCGCCCCCCAAAGATGACCGAAAGGCCTTGCCCCGCCCCCCAAGAAAACCCAAAAAGTGGCCGAAAGGCCTGGACTTGTTTGCCCCGCCCCCCGAGGTGGGCCCAAGAAGTGGCCGAAAGGCCTGGACTTGTTTGCCCTGCCCCCCAAAACGGCCTGGACTTGTCCAAGATGGACCCAAGAAGTGGCCGAAAGGTCTGTGCCCATTCCATTTGCTTATGGCACCGCCCAACCACACCCCTGCAAGACGCACCTTTACAGCCCAAATTCGCAGGCCTGCTTTTATTTTTGCCCCCATAGTAGGACTGTAAGGTCCCAGGTCTGCTTGCTCTGCGAAAAGGTTCTATGGCCCGGGCAGGCCTGTTTCTGTTTTTCCTAGCAGGGCTGTAAGGTCCCACATCTGCTTGCTATGCGAAAAGGTTCTATGACCCGAATCTGGGTTTCAAGTTATCCCCTATACTAGGGCAGGCCTGTTTTTGCTTTTCCTCATAGTAGGGCTGTTTAGGGCACAAAGAGGGTGTTGTGAGGAAGCAGGATTTTTCATGCGAAATGCAGGGTTTTTGGCTTCGAAACAACAGCCAACAGGTTCCTTTGTCGCTCCTTGCCCATTCCATTTGCTTATGGCACCGCCCAGAAACCCAGATTCCGGCCATAGAACCTTTTCGCAGAGCAAGCAGATGTGGGACCTTACAGCCCTGCTATGGGGAAAAACAGAAACAGGCCTCTTTTCTCGCTCCTTGCCCATTCCATTTGCTTATGGCACCGCCCAACCACACCCCTCCTTTGTCGTTGCCATTGAGGCCTTCCGACTTCTTGGGCTCATCTTGGGGGGTGGGGCAAACAAGTCCACAGGCCTCGGGGCAAACAAGTCCAAACAGCCCTACTATGGGACTTGTTTGCCCCACCCCCCAAGATGGGCCCAAGAAGTGGCCGAAAGGGCTGGACTTGTTTGCCCCACCCCCCAAGAAGGGCCCAAGAAGTGGCCGAAAGGCCTGGACTTGTTTGCCCCGCCCCCCGAAGTGGCCGACAGGCCTGTGGACTTGTTTGCCCCGCCCCCCAAGAAGTGGCCGGAAGAACTGGACTTGTTTGCCCCACTCCCAAAAAGGGCCCAAGAAGTGGCCGAAAGGCCTGGACTTGTTTGCCCCCCCCGAAGTGGCCTTGTTTGCCCTCCCCCCAAAAAAGGCCCAAGAAGTGGCCGAAAGGCCTGGACTTCTTTGCCCCGCCCCCCAACATGGACCCAAGAAGTGGCCGAAAGGCCTGGACTTGATTGCCCCGCCCCCCAAGATAGGCCCAAAAAGTGGCCGAAAGGCCTGGACTTGTTTTCCCCACCCCCCAAGATGGGCCTAAGAAGTGGCCGAAAGGCCTGGACTTGTCCAAGATGGACCCAAGAAGTGGCCGAAAGGCCTGTGCCCATTCCATTTGCTTATGGCACCGCCCAACCACACCCCTGCAAGACGCACCTTTACAGCCCAAATTAACAGGCCTGCTTGTATTTTTACCGACTGTAAGGTCCCAGGTCTGCTTGCTCTGCGAAAAGGTTCTATGGCCCGGGCAGGCCTGTTTGGCTGTAAGGTCCCACATCTGCTTGCTATGCGAAAAGGTTCTATGACCCGAATCTGGACTTGTTTGCCCCGCTCCCCAAGATAGGCCCAAAAAGTGGCCGAAAGGCCTGGACTTGTTCGCCCCGCCCCCCAAAGATGGGCCCAAGAAGTGGCCGAAAGGCCTTGCCCCGCCCCCAAGGTGGGCCCAAGAAGTGGCCGAAAGGCCTGGACTTGTTTGCCCTGCCCCCCAAAACGGCCTGGACTTGTCCAAGATGGACCCAAGAAGTGGCCGAAAGGTCTGTGCCCATTCCATTTGCTTATGGCACCGCCCAACCACACCCCTGCAAGACGCACCTTTACAGCCCAAATTCGCAGGCCTGCTTGTATTTTTGCCCCCATTGTAGGACTGCAAGGTCCCAGGTCTGCTTGCTCTGCGAAAAGGTTCTATGGCCCGGGCAGGCCTGTTTCTGTTTTACCCCATAGCAGGGCTGTAAGGTCCCACATCTGCTTGCTATGCGAAAAGGCTCTATGACCCGAATCTGGGTTTCAAGTTATCCCCATACTAGGGCAGGCCTGTTTTTGCTTTTCCTCATAGTAGGGCTGTTTAGGGCACAAAGAGGGTGTTGTGAGGAAGCAGGATTTTTCATGCGAAATGCAGGGTTTTTGGCTTCGAAACAACAGCCAACAGGTTCCTTTGTCGCTCCTTGCCCATTCCATTTGCTTATGGCACCGCCCAGAAACCCAGATTCCGGCCATAGAACCTTTTCGCAGAGCAAGCAGATGTGGGACCTTACAGCCATGCTATGGTGAAAAACAGAAACAGGCCTCCTTTCTCGCTCCTTGCCCATTCCATTTGCTTATTTTGTCGCTCCTTGCCATTGAGGCCTTCCGACTTCTTGGGCTCATCTTGGGGGGTGGGGCAAACAAGTCCACAGGCCTTTCGGTCATTTCGGGGGGCGGGGCAAACAAGTCCAAACAGCCCTACTATGGGGAGGACTTGTTTGCCCCACCCCCCAAGATGGGCCCAAGAAGTGGCCGAAAGGGCTGGACTTGTTTGCCCCACCCCCCAAGAAGGGCCCAAGAAGTGGCCGAAAGGCCTGGACTTGTTTGCCCCGCCCCCCGAACTGACCGACAGGCCTGTGGACTTGTTTGCCCCGCCCCCCAAGATGAGCCCAAGAAGTGGCCGGAAGGCCTGGACTTGTTTGCCCCACCCCCCAAAAAGGGCCCAAGAAGTGGCCGAAAGGCCTGGACTTGTTTGCCCCCCCCGAAGTGGCCTTGTTTGCCCTCCCCCCAAAAAAGGCCCAAGAAGTGGCCGAAAGGCCTGGACTTCTTTGCCCCGCCCCCCAACATGGACCCAAGAAGTGGCCGAAAGGCCTGGACTTGATTGCCCCGCCCCAAGATAGGCCCAAAAAGTGGGCGGAAAGGCCTGGACTTGTTTCCCCGCCCCCCAAGATGGGCCTAAGAAGTGGCCGGAAAGGCCTGGTTTGCACCGCCCCTTAAGGTGGGCCCAAGAAGTGGCCGAAAGGCCTGGACTTGTCCAAGATGGACCCAAGAAGCGGCCGAAAGGCCTGTGCCCATTCCATTTGCTTATGGCACCGCCCAACCACACCCCTGCAAGACGCACCTTTACAGCCCTGCTTGTATTTTTACCCCCATAGTAGGACTGCAAGGTCCCAGGTCTGCTTGCTCTGCGAAAAGGTTTTATGGCCCGGGCAGGCCTGTTTCTGTTTTTCCCCATAGCAGGGCTGTAAGGTCCCACATCTGCTTGCTATGCGAAAAGGTTCTATGACCCGAATCTGGACTTGTTTGCCCCGCTCCCCAAGATAGGCCCAAGAAGTGGCCGAAAGGCCTGGACTTGTTCGCCAAGATGGGCCCAAGAAGTGGCCGAAAGGCCTTGCCCCGCCCCCCAAGAAAACCCAAAAAGTGGCCAAAAGGCCTGGACTTGTTTGCCCCGCCCCCCAAGGTAGGCCCAAGAAGTGGCCGAAAGGCCTGGACTTGTTAAAGGTGCGTCTTGCAGGGGTGTGGTTGGGCGGTGTCATAAGCAAATGGGAGGCCTTTCGGCCACTTGGGGGGGGCGGGGCAAACAAGTCCAAACAGCCCTACTATAGGGAGGACTTGTTTGCACCACCCCCAAGATGGGCCCAAGAAGTGGCCGAAAGGCCTCGGCCACTTCTTGGGCCCACCTTAAGGGGCGGGGCAAACAAGTCCAGGCCTTTCGGCCACTTTTTGGGTTATATTGGGGGGGGCGGGGCAAACAAGTCCAGGCCTTTCCGGCCACTTCTTAGGCCCATCTTGGGGGGCGGGGAAAACAAGTCCAGGCCTTTTCGCCACTTTTTGGGCCTATCTTGGGGGCGGGGCAATCAAGTCCAGGCCTTTCGGCCTTTCGGCCACTTCTTGGGCCTCTTTTGGGGGGGAGGGCAAACAAGGCCACTTCGGGGGGGGGGGCAAACAAGTCCAGGCCTTTCGGCCACTTCTTGGGCCCTTTTTGGGGGGTGGGGCAAACAAGTCCAGGCCTTCCGGCCACTTCTTGGGCTCATCTTGGGGGGCGGGGCAAACAAGTCCACAGGCCTGTCGGTCAGTTCGGGGGGCGGGGCAAACAAGTCCAGGCCTTTCGGCCACTTCTTGGGCCCTTCTTGGGGGGTGGGGCAAACAAGTCCAGCCCTTTCGGCCACTTCTTGGGCCCATCTTGGGGGGTGGGGCAAACAAGTCCTCCCCATAGTAGGGCTGTTTGGACTTGTTTGCCCCGCCCCCCGAAATGACCGAAAGGCCTGTGGACTTGTTTGCCCCACCCCCCAAGATGAGCCCAAGATGTCGGAAGGCCTCAATGGCAAGGAGCGACAAAGGAGGGGTGTGGTTGGGCGGCGCCATAAGCAAATGGAATGGGCAAGGAGCGAGAAAGGAGGCCTGTTTCTGTTTTTCCCCATAGCAGGGCTGGAAGGTCCCACATCTGCTTGCTCTGCGAAAAGGTTCTATGGCCGGAATCTGGGTTTCTGGGCGGTGCCATAAGCAAATGGAATGGGCAAGGAGCGACAAAGGAACCTATTGGCTGTTGTTTCGAAGCCAAAAACCCTGCATTTCGCATGAAAAATCTTGCTTCCTCACAACACCCTCTTTGTGCCCTAAACAGCCCTACTATGAGGAAAAGCAAAAACAGGCCTGCCCTAGTATAGGGGATAACTTGAAACCCAGATTCGGGTCATAGAACCTTTTCGCATAGCAAGCAGATGTGGGACCTTACAGCCCTGCTAGGAAAAACAGAAACAGGCCTGCCCGGGCCATAGAACCTTTTCGCAGAGCAAGCAGACCTGGGACCTTACAGTCCTACTATGGGGGCAAAAATAAAAGCAGGCCTGCGAATTTGGGCTGTAAAGGTGCGTCTTGCAGGGGTGTGGTTGGGCGGTGCCATAAGCAAATGGAATGGGCACAGACCTTTCGGGTGTTTGGCTTTCCTCACAAGAGCCGAAAAGAGGGTGGTTTAAGTAAATTGAGATGTTCAGCCCGAAATAGCACGCTTTGCAGGAATCCGGTAATATAATATTGTCAGACACACCTTCAGCACCGAAGCACTGCATAATCCAAGGATCAGATTAGGGACTTGATTCATAATGTGTGTTTCCCCGCTGGTCATCCCTCCAAGACTACGTTAAAGGCGCGAGCGATTCTCGAGCAGCTCATCCCGAAAAAGGGATCAGATTAAAAGAAATAAATTCCCGGGAGAATCCAAAATCACATGCGGAATCATATCATTTGATATAGATCTATCCCAGTCTGGACCAACAAACGTGCAGAGTGATGCAGCATCACACTGACTGATGCTGATGCGGGACGGCTACTAGTCTGGTTCTGTGATGTTTTTTGTTCTGAGTTCTGGAGGGGGTGTACCCGCCCAAACTATTCTGATGCCCGGATTAAACACGAATTAGGCAGCTTCTCGCCGCACTTTCCTTTGCCGCAGGTCCACGACTTTCCAGCCACAGATCCAGTCCCCCCATGCCAATGGCTACAACTGCAGGAAACGAAGAGGGACCCGTTGTTTTTTCCGAAAAGCAGAAACAGCATTAGAGTGAAGCCCCCACACCTGGTGAACTTGAGTTCCTCGACGCATCTTTAAACAACGCGCTTGGCAGCGTCGTCACCATACCTTCACCAACAGCTCTCCAATGCAGGTACCAGCTCTCGACCCAGAAACCACGCTTCTGTTGGCCGACGCGTGCAGGCTCCACTCCCACATCCCCTAACACCCGGACTTGCAGCAGAGTTTGAACACATTGGAACATCCCCTGTGGGACTGCCGAGGCCTCTCTGTCGATGCTGACCGTAATAAGGAGTTGTGGGATATGTTGACCGGGTTTGTCTTGTGTCGCACGCAAGCTTTCCATGGCATTGGTGAGGGGAGCCACGAAAGGAGCCAAGAAGGCTGGCAGCCACGGCCCACTCGTCCGACCCAGAACCTATGAGGGAGTTATGAAGGGAGCCAAAAAGGGGAGCCCGGCCGGCCGCCGCTAACACGGCCACCTTTTTTCTGAGGAGAGAACCCCAAACCTTACTGTTAAGGAAATAACACAGTTGACGACAAAGCAAAAACATGTTCCTCGCACCTTCTGGTCGCACCGTAGGCGCCACATGTGCAAGGTCAACAAGGCGTGTGAGGCATGTCACGTATGGTGCAGCAACTGACGAAAAAGATCCGGGCAACCTTATACAATCTCGGCATGCCGTGCTGCTAATCCAAGCAGCCCACCTCCAATACTGCCGCCTGCAGCATCATTTCCAGGCAGATTGGATTGCACCAACCTCAAATTGATGAGCTGGGCAAGGAATCTCCGATATTGATATTATAGCTGTAACTGATATATGCTCTCAGTCATCAACCACTTGGATGAGAAGCACCCTCAGGCCTCAGGCTCTGAGGCATGAACTAAGCTGGGGCAAAGCGTCCAAGCTTCTCAGCAGTGGGACGGCGCGTTGCCACTTACTAAGTGTCATGATCTGAGAGCAGGCAATGCCAATGCACAAGGCTGTCTTTGGGCTTCTTGGTGGTGCTGGCATCCTTGCGGTTTCTTACTGAGAGTTTTGACCGGCGAACCAAAGCCCCAGCCCGAAAATGCCGAGGTCATGATTCCATGGAGCTAGCTGTGGTTATTGCAATTCCGATACAGTTCTTGCCGTCTTTGATGACCAAATGTTATGATACATGACGCAAGCTTAGCTCGGCTACAGATCCATGTAGCCAATCACTGTGTGCACATTTTGAACTCCAGGCCCCGACCAATGTTTGGCGCAGCAGCGTGCAACACCCAGAACGAGCCTAAAAGCACGAACGGCGCTGCGTCAAGGTCTTTGGCTCGTCACTTCCCCTCTTGGACACAGGCCATCAAAGCCCTGACAGCATATCACTCACTTAGCAGATGCTCTGGAAGTTTTTTTCTGCAAAGCAATATTATACCTTGGCACGCGTCGCCTTGGGCCCGTCACAGTCCAACCCTGTCTGGCCTGTCCGGGCGTTCTACTATGCTTCTTACACCGCCTGGCGACATCAGCGGTTGACCAAATGAGTCCGCGCCTGACGGTACATTCCGGCAACCCATGGCTGTTTCTCCAGGGCTGGTCGATGTCTGCAAGGACGGTATTGCGCTCATCCCTTACTTGCGGGGCAGGGCTTTAATGCCATGCAATTGAAGCACAACGCAAGTTCGAAGAGCCAAAACCGGCACTAGGAGCGTCTTGGAGCATGCCAGCAAAAGCAATCAAACAATGCTCAGAAACAACTGGTTGACTCTGCACACTCTTGGCACATGACTTTTTCATGCTGGTTGCTTGTCGCGTGGTGCCTTGGCGTCCCGAGCCGAAGCACACTCCTACAGCCCAATGTGTGCCACAAGATAACTTAAAGCGTGCAGGCAAACTCTGGCGCCTTCAGGATAAAAGCAAGTTCACAACACCATCCTCTTCGCCATGCAGCGCCAGTGAAACCAGGCCAAGCACGCTTCAAAAATGTCGCTATGGCACAACAGATCAAAAGGCAGCGGCATTCAAAACGCTGCACGAGGGCAGTGACCACGAAGACAAGGCTGCGAATTGCAATAGAATTGAACCGAAGGTCCATGCACCATAGCGGCGGGCTCTTGTGTCTTAAAAGCCTGGGAGCCTAACAGCCTGGACCACATGCCGTTGCCAAAAGATGCACACGCCGCATGGCAAATGAATTCGTCATCCGACAATCAGGACTCCACACCTCAGCAAGAGCAAAGCAACCAAGCAGAGCGCTGGCATGCGGAAGCAGTTACGATGCATAACAACGGCTTTGAACTCAAATTCGGTCACGGTGTGAGCAAGTAGTTGTCTACGGTCAAGGGGCTGTGCCTAGATTCTATGACCCACTGCGAAAAAACGCTGAATCCATGCGTTTGTTGTTTTTCGCCTTTGCACCTGGGCGGCTTCCTTCCACTTCCACCTCTCCTCCCTGCCTTACTCTTGCCAAGAACCCTGTCCATGTCGGACTGGAATGAAACGTCCATAAGATCGGCTCCGAGTTGGGGTCCGTAGAGTAAGTCACAAGGAAGGATGACAGAGTAGTCCTACGAGGCGATTTCTAGCATGGTGACGAAAGGTTTCTGGCCAGGGAGACTCGAAACGCCTTTCGCTGCGCGTTTGCGACTCTGACGCAAAAAAGAAAGAGCACATCCCCTCTCATGCTACATTGCATTGTTGCATTACAATGACTTAAATTATGCTGTATTGTATTCTGTTAGTCTCTCCCCGATCCCGGCCTCTCCCTAATCCCCAACAAGGGAATGGCTTAACCTCTATCGCATAGATGCGCCGGAGAACGCGCGCAAAACTCCTTTTCAACAGGCATCGTAAAGACAGATTTGGGCAATGGACACTGAACTGAGTGACACTGTCTTCGTGGCCGATCAGCACATTCTAATGAAAATGTCCTACGCATACGCATACCCCATCCTGCCAAACCAAAACGTAAACCCTAAGTTCTGACAGTGCAGAGCTGATGCAAGGGACTGTTGCTACACAGGCCCAACATCTGTCCTCACACATGGCCCGTTGGCGTTCGAGGCTGGCTGATTTTTTGACGCGGAATTTTGTGCTACAATCGTACAAGCATGCGTCCAGTGACATGCTTCTCACTGTAGTTGGATCGGTGGGCTCCCTTGACTTCTTGCCCTTTGCAACTGTGGTGAGCGTTCATGCGCGAAACAAGCCCGGAGGCATCTGGGACGCTGTCGTTGGCCCTCCTCGACACTGAAACTCTGGGACATTGTTGTACCACTCGAGGAAGTGGTTCATCGCACCATAGAGTTAAGGACATGTTGCGAGATCCCTCTACGACGTCACAAATTACTCTGACACTACATTGGCGTGAGACCCTGATTCACAAGGTCATTCTATCAGGCCAGTAATTGCAGCCACTCTCGACTGTGGCACTATACATTGAAACAGCAAGGAAAACCAATTACTGAACAGTTCGTCTGCTCCACATGCACCTGTACGATAGCATAGCAGCGCTGCAAGCCTCATCACTCTCTGATTAGGGGTTGCTGCGCATCACTGATGACTGTGCTGTGCTGGGGCTGGTTCCGTCGCATCTCCTCACGAAGCTGAGGAGGGACGGCACGATCTGCCTGCAATAAAGGCATCAATGCAATTGCGGCCTGTAATTGAAGCACGCCACCTGCAGTCCTCTGCATGGCACGGAACCGAGATGAACGTCCGGAGCTCGGGCCCCGAACACCTCGGCTCGGCATGAAAGGAGCCCTCGGCCCAAACTGGGCAAAGCCTGACCGCTCGGTTGCTTTTGGGCTCTGGGCTTCTGGGCTTCTGCAGCCCCTCATCGAATTCAAAGCTCAGGTCTCGAGGTCGCCTTGGTGCCGTTATCGGCGCATGAAGACGCAAAGAAGGCTTGCAGCAGCAGCAGCAGCAGCAGCAGCAGCAGCAGCAGCAGCAGCAGCAGCAGCAGCAGCAGCAGCAGCAGCAGCAGCAGCAGCAGCAGCAGCAGCAGCAGCAGCAGCAGCTGCAGCAAGACTGACAATCGGTGTGCCGGAACATGTGATTTTGGCCAAAAAAATTAAGCTGACAAAATGTTGTAATCCGGACGAGACAGGCTGGGTGTGGCCATGACAGGTTTCAGCAAAAAGCTCCCCCTCCCAACTCCAGAAAATCCACTGACGCGCTTTGAAACACTCTGGAGCACAACACTTGCCGCGGCGGCAAGCCGCCTTCGAGCTATTGCCAGAGCAACATCGAATACAAAGACAACACTTTGAGAAACAAAACAACGACAGTGCAACACGACCAAGATCGATCGCACAAAGCTTTGTCCCACGACTCAGTTAAACCAACACACGATGCCACAGACAGACCTTCCCACAATGGTTGCCCGAATCTGCAATCACAGCAAAAACCTAGCCAGTGCGCCGAGCTGCGCTCCAGATCAGGATGGAAACCAGCATGATCAAGACCAGTAAGAGACACCAAAGTGGCCTGGCGCTAATTCGAAACAGTTGCGTGATAGGTCCCTGTTGCCACATTGCGCATAAACCAGTTTGGGTACCAGGCTGCGCATCACCCTAAAATGGCTCTTGCGTTGATGTTGCGGGGGCGTGCAAGTGCACACTGCTTGTGATGTTCATGGTGCGATGGCAAAGAATGTCATGTAGAATCCCAATGCTGGGTGCACGAAGGAAAATTTCGAAGTTGCTTTGTGCATTTGCACTTCGTGACCGAAAAAGAAACCAATCAAGCTCCATGTCGCATGAGACCGAACTTATCAAGCAAACCGAGGGTCCGCCGCCTGCTGCACAGCATTAATGCTGCATGCAGCAGCACCGGCAGGTCCAGGCGGTATCTGGCGAATCAATCCGAATACGGGCAGTAAAACTGAAGTAACATGTTCCCTGCTCTGGCCATGCCTTCGGGCGGCCGCTAGTGTGAAACGGTGGCAGTTCTGATAGACCAAGCTGTAGCGGTCAAATCCGAACTCCTGATTCGGGGAACGGACACTGTCGGGTTGAAAGCTTTAAGGTCAGGGCCTACGCTGCTAATTTGTTCCCGCGTGTCATCAATTCATTGTTTCAGGACGTTTTCCAATCATCGGACCCCATTAACATGCTTTCTTGGTAAGGTGTTTCGTCGTTCATTGATGGTGGTTCCTGGCATTTAACGGCATGCACACGGGGTGAATTCCCCAAAAATTTTGCAGGTGGTGCTTCTCTGATAATTATTATACAAACAACACTGCGCAACACATCATGTGCATCGCGGGTCTAAACAAACTCAAGCCAACAGAACTTCGCGTGCAGACGTCGGGCCATGAGCAAGACATGAACAACTGATAATTTAATGCTGCAATGTTGGACTCCGTACGGGCTCTCCCTGAACGCAAAATTGGCTTGTCCAGTAGCCATGGTGTATGCCTTTGCACAACGTGCCGCCAACAGTGGAAAATCCCATCTGGTGAACTGTCCGTTTGAATCTGGAAGCCGCGCGTAATTATACAGCACATAGATTCGATCAGAATGGCTTGAATTCAACAATGCACGACAATACCATTCAAAGGTGCCGGCAAAACATCGGCTATTCGGTTGAAGCGCCGACTCAGCCCGTTTGAAGCCTGTGAACCGAGATCCATCGCCACATGATCAATCGTCTGCATATGACGAAAAAGGATTTCTTTCTTTTGGCGCCCCCAGCAAACCGATGGCCCATTCCATCTAAGCTTGACCTCTCATGTCGTGTCAGATGAATGGGCCTTGCATTTCAAACTATCGTTGACATCCAACATGTCAAGGTGCCACAAACGCTTGGGGTCGAAATCTTAACACTCCCAGGGTCCTGCTCCATTTCGCAGTTCTGGCGGCAGCCTGCAATTGCGCATGCTAGCGACATTGTGGTGCAATAAGAGCGATGCGTCAAGACCACAAAGGCTCGGACTCCCCTGGGATCTGGAACTCGTAAATTAATGAGAACACCTTCACATGAACACGGAACATCAAAAATTGGAAGTGAAAGTTCGATGCGGATGGCATGTGCAGTATCCGCCTCGTGTCGCCCACGGCGGCGTGTCATGATGTCTTGTGTCCCATAATGGTAATCAAATGCTCCTCCAGCACAAAAGAAATCAACAATGTTCGACGAACCAAGACGAACGGACAATGGCTGGCAAACAAAACCAGCTGGCAAACGGGGTAGATGCTGCGAAGGAGCGCAAACATATTGACAGGAGCCCAACTGACGGGAAATTGACGATTTTTGATGTGGTTCTTCTGTTCCTCCTGCTCTTCACATGGGCTTCCTCTATGTTTCTTGAAAACCGAATAAATGAAGCTCACTCTTCCTCTTCCATTGGAGGTAATTCCCGCCATCTCCCTTGAATCCATCAGGCTTAGCCACACCTCTGTCATCAGTTATTACCGATTGGTCAGTTCCTTACTCCTGCTCCTGACCAGCTCTTCAATCATTCGGGCCTGGCCTTCTGCCCATTTCTGCTCTCAAGAACCGACTCTCTTTGCCTGCTGATCTGAAATCCTGGGTTAGATCAACAACTCTTTTGGTTCAGCGTCTGCATCTGAGGCGTTGCTAGCTGAAACTCTCCAGCTGCGGGCTGGGCCATCACTGAAAATCAACATTCCTTCTTCTACAGTCCAAGGACCTTGGGCTCAAAGCTTCCCTTGAAGGAGCCTAGAGCTCCGATAGAATGGGGTCAGTAAGGACCCTGCAGGGTTGATACTTTCATCAAAAAGCCTAAAACGAGAGATACATGTATAAATATCGGTAGCAAAATGTTAGCACTTTGTCAACAGTCGATGCTCGGCTTCGAGGCTGGTTGGCAGCAATTGAATTGGAGCAGTGCACTGCAAGGGGCCCTTCTGCATGAGAGCTCTGCTGGCCAGCGTCCGGGGCCTGAGCCGATGCTGGTGTGGATGGGCACGCCACAAAGCGCCCAGAGCGAAATACGAGTCCCATCCTGCGCGCGAGGGCCATCACCATCACCGTCGCATCATCATCGTCACCACTATCGTGGGTTTAATAAAGGATGGCCCCTGGCTCCAGATCCTCTTCCTCTGCGCGGGTATAGCATGGACATGAACTAAGCGGGAGTGCTAAACCATGCCGAACTATGCCCAACTGCCCCAAAAGCACGCGAAACAACCTTGTTTCCCTTCCTTGGCCTAGGCCTCGTGTTTATGCATTTTGCGCACACTGGTCTAAACTTAAACCGTTACAATAAGAATACATGCGTGCACGCGTTTTGAGGTATGTTAGGAATATAATTTCAGGAGGAAGCCGAACCCTTATCCGACACCTCCGACCTGTATCGGAACAAAACAGACAAAACATAGAACTTCCTGTGTGGAGCCATGTCAAGATGCGCCAGCGAAGCTGGCTTTGCGATTACACCCCCGGATGAAATTTAGATCGAACAGCCGAAAAATGGCAGCTGCTTGATAGCTTTCCCCTTACAATCAATGTTTGCAAGCTGGAATTCTGCTTTAACACTGACACCTACATTGTACCTCTCCACTGTCGGACTTCGATTCGAGCTAAAATACAATTTGGACGTTTGGAGCCTCCACATAGCTATGGTTGGTGATGCTTGGCAGTTGTAGGTGTCTGTTGGTTTCGCAAACAACCATAATGCCATATACGTAGTTTTCGAAATCGCTTCGGCCTTTTGGATCCTCCAAAAGGCGACTTCCCTTGATTTTTTGCAAACTAAAATATTTCACAAAGTGCCAAATTCAAGGCAACACAGAGCGAGATGCTGATTTGCCGATTTGTGGAATCACTAAATGGGCAACTGTCGTGATTGTTGTCATGGATGATCGTAAGCCAACCTTCCAAACGGCGATTTCTGCCATGATTTGGCATCACAGGCTGGGTTTGGCTTCTGACATGGTGAAAATGGAAGGTTTGAACAAAAAGCTTGTTAAATTCTAGGCTTTGACGTGCTTCATCCTCCTCGTCCAGCATGCTTCTAATGACACTGTCAGCAAGGGGCTCTCTCGCTGGCTGCCTTGTCCCTGGCCACAAATGTCTTAGATTCTGTTCGTATTCGCGACGTATCCCGGATCACATTGTTTTCGTATTGGAATTGAATCGAAACAACATTGTTTGTTATTTTTCATATTCCACAGCGTATTCAAAATGCATTCGCGCCCGTGTTCGTTCGTATTCTCGGGTGTGTCCAGATTGCTTGGAATCGTAAATAAACAACATTCATATTCTAATTCTAATCATATAATATCATACCTACATTCCAAAAGCAAACCACATTCGAACTGATACAAGCAACTACGCTAGTTTCTGGAGCTGTGGCTGCTCTTCCATGTCTTGGCCCAGCGTCCTCCCGGCTAAAACCGGATTTCAAACTCAGCCCAAGAAGGGCTCCTACTCCGAGTTCGAATTTTCAAATTTGGCCCAAGAAGGCCGCTCCCGGTGAAATCTGGCTTACGAATTGGGGCATAAGCGACGTGTCTAAGCCCGGGGCTAAGAAAAGGGAGTTTCGGGGCCTTATAAAGCGCTTAGAAACTTTAAGGGAGTCTAGGAGATTCAAACGCTTAGAGATTTGAAGGGAGTTTAGGGGCCTGAAAATGCGTAGAAACTTTAAGGGAGTTCGGGAGCCTCAAACGCTTAAAGATTTTAAGGGAGTTTAGGGGCCTCAAAATGCTTATAAACTTCAAGGGGTTTGGATCTGTGCCTCCCCCGCGTTTCTGCTGCGCTGCCCGCCCATGGGCGCAGCCCCTTAAAATAATCTTCGCAAATATCCACGAAAGGCTGCGAAGGCCCGGCTGAACTCTTCATTTGCGGGTGGGTGCCAAGGATATTCCGTTATTGTTGTTTCATCTCGAGTTGCAAGCTTGGGTCATATTACTAGGCCTTCAAACAAAAGAGACTGGCTTTAGGTGCTGACTTTGTTCTGGTTGCGAGTCTAAGGCCCTCCGGAATGAAAGGTCTATTGAATACGAAGTTGCTTCGGTATCCTTGCGAAGTGACAAATACGAAATTCCTAACCACACAATGGTCTTTTGACATTACGGCTTACTCAATACATAAAACCCGTACGCAATTGTCAATGAACGTTGTCCTGGCTGACTCAATCAACTCGGTTTCCCGCCGGAACAATGGTGGTGTATGGGCCGTTTTCCCGAAATGCTCCCAGAAGGGTTCTCGTTTAAACTTGGGTCCAGGGGTCGGGTAGGCCAAACTCGTTGCGTCTGTGTCCGCAAGCGTTCGCAAGCGTTCGCGGAGCGCCCTCTGGAGTGTCGGAGTCCACGCTGCACGTCGAACCGTACGCTCCCGCTGCGGTCCCGTGCTCGATTCGGACTAAAATGAGAAAGAGGGGTGACGCTCTCGGTCACAGTGGCGTTCGCGTTTGGTCTCGAGGGTCGTGTCGCGGCGCGGAATTCTTGTAAATTACAAGGCTTTGGGGCCCTGTCCATTCGCGAAATCGCGCTCCATCGCCACAGTCCCGTGCTGTTTTGGTCGGAAATCGCGCTCCACGCCACACCCTCCCGCTCGCATTTTGGCTCTGGAGTGGCTGAAATGCTTTGAAAATCGTGGCAGGGCCACACTATTCGGCATTTGTATGCTTTTGAAACGCGGCAGTCTACGGGGATTCACAGTTTTCAGGCTGGTCCAAACTCGGAAACTGTGGACGGGACAGACTAGAAGGCTTTCGAAAAGAACGTGTCTAATCGCGGCAGTCTAAGGGATTTTGAGTTTTCGGCATCGCATCCCGGCAGTCTAAGGGATTTAGAATTTTCGTCGGTGTCGTCGAGATGCGAAATCGTGGCAGGGGCGGACTAGGAGGTCGGCGTTGGCCGAGATGCGGGAAATTCGTGGCACGGACGAATCGGGCCTTTTGGAGGCTGAGGAACGTCGCGAAATCGTGGCAGGGGTGGGTAGAATTTCCGCAGAACGCGAAATCATGGGTGAGAGAGAGAGAGGACCTTTTTGAGCTGAAGAAGACCAGGAGCGGAAGTGGAGAGAGGGTACGACTCGAAGGTAGAAGACGCGAGGGGAGGACGAGAGGAGACGGAGAGGAGAGTACGAGAGGATGAAGACCAGGATGGACGAGAGAGAGAGGACGAGAAAGAGACTCGAGAGACGAGAGAAGCACGGAGAGGCGAGGGAGAGGGAGATTGACGAAAGGAAAGACTAGAGGAGAGAACGAGACACCGAGGACGAGAGAGGGGAGGACGAGAGACGAGAGGATGAGATAGCGGAGGAGAGGAATGGAGAGTACAGAGGACGAGAGGAGAAGAGAGGAGAGAGACGAGGAGCGACAGAGTAAAGAGGCGAGAGGAGAGAAGAGGAGCTAGATATGAGACGAGAGCAGAGGAGGAGGAGACGAGAGGGACGAGAGGACAGGACGAGAGGAGAGGACGATAGAAGCGGACCGAGGAGAGGACGAAAGGAGAGACGAGAGGAGAGGACGAAAGGAGAGACGAGAGGAGAGGACGAGAGAACAATACGAACTTGCGGACAAGAGAGGAGAGAGGGGGAGAGGAGGAGAGGAGGGAGAGAGGAGAGGGGAGAGGAGGGGAGAAGAGGGAGGGGAGGGAGTGAGGGGAGGGGGAGGAGAGAGGAGAGGAGAGGAGAGGAGAGGAGGAGGAGGGCAAAAGGAGAGGATAGGGCGCGGCGAGAGGACCAGGAGACGAGAGAGCACAGGAGGAAGAGACAGAGAGGACGAGAGGAGAGGATAGGCGCGGAGAGGAGACAGGAGACGAGAGAGCAGAGGAGGAGAGACGAGAGGACGAGAGGAGAGGGACGCGAGAGAGACGAGAGGAGAGGGATGAGAGGAGAGGATGAGAGATAGGATAGAGAGGATGAGAGAGGACGAGAGGGACAGAGGACAAGACGGGACGAAGAGGAGGAGAGAGGAGAGGACCAGGACAAAAGGACAGGACAGGAACAGGACAGTACAGGAGGGAGGAGGAGAGGAGAGGAGAGAGGAAGGAAGGAGGAGCAGGAGAGACGAGAGGGCGAGAGGAGAGTACGGAGAGGAGTGGAAGAACGAGAGGAGAGAGGAAGAGAGGAGAGAGGAGAGAGGAGAGAGAGAGCGACGCGAGAGGATAGGAGAGAGAAAGAGATAGAGGAGAGGAGGAAGAGGAGGGAGAGGAGGCGAGAGAGAGGAGAGAGAGGAGAGAGGAGAGGAGGAGAGAGGAGAGAGGAGAGAGAGAGAGAGAGGAGAGAGGAGAGAGAGAGAGAGAGGAGAGAGAGGAGGAGAGGAGGAGGAGAGAGAGAGGAGAGAGGAAGAGGAGAGAGAGAGAGGAGAGAGGAGAGAGGAGAGAGAGAGAGGAGAGGAGAGAGCGAGAGAGGAGAGAGAGAGAGAGGAGGAGAGAGGAGAGGAGAGAGGAGGAGGAGAGAGGAGAGGAGAGGAGAGAGGAGAGGAGAGAGGAGGAGGAGAGAGAGGAGCGGTAGGAGAGGAGGGAGGAGGAAGAGGAGAGAGGGAGAGAGAGAGGAGAGAGGAGAGAGGAGAGAGGAGAGAGGGAGAGAGGAGAGAGAGAGAGGAGAGAGGAGAGAGGAGAGAGAGAGGAGAGAGGAGGAGAGGAGAGAGGAGAGGAGAGAGAGGAGGAGAGAGGGAGGAGAGAGGAGAGGAGGAGGAGAGAGGAAGAGGAGAGAGGAGAGAGGAGAGAGAGAGAGAGAGGAGAGAGGAGAGAGGAGAGAGAGGAGAGAGAGAGATAGAGAGGAGGAGAGGAGAGTAGGAGAGGAGGGCGCGAAGAAAAAAAGGAAGTAAAAGGAGAGGAATGAGGAGAGAGAAGGGAAGGAGGGGGGGAGAGAGGAGAGAGGAGAGAGGGAGAGAGAGACGGAAGCAGATGGGAGAGAGGAGAGAAGGAGAAGCGGGGGAGATAGGGGGGGAGAGGAGAGAGAGGAGAGAGGAAAAAAAGGAGAGGAGAGAGGAGAGGAGAGGAGAGGAGAGAGGAGAGAGGAGAGAGGAGAGAGAGACGAGAGAGGAGAGAGGAGAGAGGAGAGAGGAGAGAGGAGAGAGGAGAGAGGAGAGAGGAGAGAGGAGAGAGGAGAGGAGAGGAGAGGAGGGCAGAGGAGAGTCTCTCTATTCGCAAGTTGCATGACACATGTCTGCATTCGGTTTCGTGGGTCCTATCAGGTTTTTATTGGCCGAGCTGTTTGGGTCTACGCGGGTGCAATCAAACCTATGTGCGCAGACACGAAGCCGTGATTGCCTGTGAGCAGAGCAAGCCAAGCGCTGCTGGACTCAAGTCGTCGCCGTGGATGTCTGCCCTGAGCAAAACTTTACGAGCAAAGGAATGGCTGCGATGTAGCTCCTGAGTGAAGAAAATGAGGAACTGGCGTCCTTGGAATCGCATCAGGAGAGCCCCTGCTCGTTGTGGAAGAACGGCCTAGGACATGCGCGTGAACCATTCTCACGGGATTTGATGACAATCTGATAATCTAATCACACCACCAATCCGCCTTAGCACAGTGCTTGCAGCCTCCGACTCCGAGCTCGACGTGCTCGTGCAAGAGCTTCCTGTTGAAGCTGATGTGAACTGACTGCTGCCCTGTTTGGTTGCCATTGGCATTTGCATTTTCAATTGTTTTTATGATCGCTGTCGTTGGCGCGGAGAATCGCCTTTAGCACGACGGCAGCTGCATCCCCAAGACCCTTGCAGCCGCAAGCCTATGCACGGAACTTCCCGGTATCCCACACCTTTCATTCACATACCCCAGGCCTCAGACATGAATCCCAAAAATTTCCGGCCCGCGATCTTGCTTCGTGGACCAAACAGCTGAAGCCGTGCCGCCATGCGCCTAACACCATGAATAGAATTGTTAGCCATGCAGAATTCACATCGCAAAACCTGAGACCTTGTCATATTATGCTAATTCAACCCCAATGCATGCCCAACCCCTCCGAAAGACACACCACCCACCACAAGTCATACCGTCCACCACCTTTAATTCAACCCCAATGCATGCCCAACTCCCCCAACAGACACCGTCCACCAGAAGTCATACCATCCACCAACACCCACCCTGCCGATTGTGTTGTACGGGACGGCTTCCTGTATGCCCGTCTCTACTGGGCCACAGGCGGCCCTAGCTGCTTACTGTGGCCCACTCCGGTCCTTCACCCCGCCTACCCTGCCGACTAACCTACCCTGCCCACCCTGTGGATTAGTCGTATTTCCTGCGCACTGCCGTACCCCCCCCCCCCCCCCCCCCCGATTAACCCACCCTGTCCACCCTGCTGATTAGCTGGAGCGGGTTTGCTTTTATTAATCGTAAGTAAATGTTTTCATTCCATCCTAATGCATGCCTGACCCGTCCACCGAAACCCACAACCCCCACTGCCCTGCCGTTTCCGATCTTTCACGGCCCACCTGTCAACTCTGCTGATTAACCCACGATTATTCGTTTTTCAACCATTTAATTCAACCCCAATCCCAATGCATGCCCAACCCCTCCAAAAGACACACTGCCCAGCACAAGTCATACCGTCCACAAACAGGGCACTGCTCTGGGGTCGGCGGCACTGACGGCAGCCATTGAACTTGAGGGGCAAGCCGAGGCCAACGAAAGCTAACCAGGCTCTATCTAGCATTGGAATAGGGTAGAAGAAGGGGAAGGTACATGCCGACAAAAAACACAAGTCCTCATGAAAGGGCCTGGAAATCCCTGCTTTCTGAACAGTATGTAAGTGGGACAACGCAAGCACCCATATTGAACACAGAAATTTATCTATCAAAGAGGACATACGCTACTAAATTTAGGCTAATAAATGATTCAACATCATTACTTCTCTTGAAATCAGTTTCAACTGTCAATTTAATTAAGAAGCAGACTCTACAACAGCAACCATAGCAGCCCAAATCAAGCGAGCTAGCTTTGAGTCCAGTCGTGCTGTGGCAGTTGTAGCCTTCAAGGTCTGGAACCCAATCCAACAATAGAGAAAGAACAACTGTTAAACACGAACTCAAGATAATATTGGTTATAGCGGAGAGCAGACGCTAACAAAAAGTAAAATGCAATATCACCAGAGGAAATATACAAACGGATAGAACATCTGACCTCACGACAGGAACAACAGCATTACAACAAAGCGACACCGTCAGGACTACAATTAATAGAGCAGTTAGGAATTGGGAAGGCGGATGTCACCAGTTGCGGAGGCTTTATGTTTCAGAACAACAGTCAATTCAAAGTCCTGGACACACAATATAAATTATTCAGAAACAGCGATGCGTTCGGAGACATAAGAGTGAAAATGAGCCTGGAATCATTAACACCAAAAATTAAAGTAACAGACGGACATGTTAACTGATCAAGACATGTAGACATTACCATTCGGATGTATCAATCAATCAAAGAATGGAAATGGATCATCCAAACAGCAACGGACAAATGCTATAAGTTAGGCATGACATGAACTGGTTCTGATCTTTACGGTTCTCTAATGTCAACAAGAACAGCGGAATATACAGGAACATCTAGTGCTGTAGTTGAAGCAATCTTTATAGAGTTGGTAATTGGAAGAAGAAAAAGGGCACAGCTTGCATCTTGCTGTGTCTAGCAACTTACTCGCAGACCAGGCATCCAATCTGAATAGAAGCTGCGGGTGCAGTTAAGGACCCACGCTAGGCACACGCAAGTGGACCACAACCAGCAAACTGTAGCTTGCAGAATATTGCAGCTGCTGCGGATAAACACGCAGCAAGATTCCATCATATTCCATCACAAGAATTTCTCTACAGCAGCGTAAGCAATGCAGCAACATGCTTTGGCCCGCTCCGTCCACAGGTACCAGGCATCCACGTGCAGAGTCTCGAAGCCTGCAGTGACAGCCAAGCAAAGGTGGCAACAGACCAAATGCTGGCCAGCTGCACACCCAGGGCTTCCGGCCTGCAGGATTCATCCTTCCGTAGTTTGCACCTAAATTGTTGGAATTCGCGCATGGTGTATGAGACGCTTCGTAGCCGGAAGCACTTTTTGACAAAGGCGAGTCACCGATTTGCATTCAAGTCTGTCCTGTCCAGCCTGGCATCCCAACATTCTGAGCCGTCAAGGTTCGTAAAATGGAAAGGGGGGGCGAAGGGAGGCTGAGTAAACAACAAAATGAAAAAGAACAACTGTTAGTTGTGGTGGTCAGGAATGGGAAAATGTGATTAGGCGCAAGACGACAAAGAATGAAGCTGCGGGTGGCTAGATGGGATCGTCTTTCAGTGTATGAGTGTATGTGTAATGTGAACTGACAGGTCGGTTGCGGGTGCAAAGAAATGACTCACTGAGCTTATCATCAGGACGCGTCTTTTTAGACTTCTCTCTAATTCTAGGCCACTGGCATTATCACCTGTAACCAAAAAAGCAAGAACACCAGCATCGTTGATCATCTTTGGACGTTCGAGGTGTGTGCGACTCACCTCTTACCTGGAATTCCACATGCTGCCTCCGATCTAAAAAACTGAACTGAAAAGCTCGCAGCGAAACAAACATTGAGAAGCAGCTGGCAATTGGGCAAAGATGAGAAATAATCATCGAACCAATAGCTGACCAAGAAGAGCTTCTCTGCTACGAGCTCGTGTCCGAGCTCAAATGTAAGCCGCCTAAAACAAGGCGGGCTCACGCACGCTGCCCCGACTCCATCAATGAAGGGAGATCTTTTGGCTCTAGCTCCAGCCCTTGTGTGAAGCACTGAGCAGCCTGCGCTTGTAAGCAATGTGGGACAAGAATCACAGAAGCACAGCATCTGCTGGGTCTGCCTTCTGTGTCTGCGGCTCCCCAACGCGGGCGTACTCCTCCCCGAAAAAATGCATCATCACCTTGCTTCCAAAAGCAATCAGGAATCGCAAATTCATTGCTCTGTGTGCCCCGGGCTTCTGGGCGCGGATGACATTGCGCAGCGGACTCCGCAAGGCTGATGGCTCGCTCATGATCCTGGCTTTTGCCACCTATGCGCTTCGACTGATATACGATATACTTCGATTTGCAACACAAATGTAACAAGTGTCCTCAAGCTCTCGGCAAGCTTTGGCGCCGTAAGACCGCGCCTTCGCAGCGCATTCGCTGCCAAGTCTTGTTGGGCACGGCTTCAGCCCTGGTCCTCAACAGCTCTGGAATCACCGTCCGGCACCCGGTCAAACTCGATCACGGCCTGGCGATACCTGGCCCACTGCAAGTGAGCTGCACGAGACCATTGTGGGTCAAAGTTGGCGCACTGCTTCATGAGAAAATAAACCTCAATCCAGATTTCTGTTCATCGGCGATGCGCACTTCGCTGTCCGGAAAAAGGCTCGCGCCTTGCCCAACGCAAAGTGCACATCAACACGACCTGCACGAGAGTTGACAGCGGCCGGCTTGAGACTTTTTGGGTGCAATCCCAAGACATCCCAAGACCATGCAGCCTGGGCATAAAGATTTGAGGATGTTCTTGTAAATCTGCACAGCTTTGGGATACCTGCAACTTCAGACATCTTCAGTCAGCTTCAGGCCAATGTGGCCAGCAGCATCACTGCATGTCACCCTGGAATGGGTCACTGCTTGGTCGACTCATAGCACTGAGCTAGAGAGATATGCCCGTCAGGGCCACGAGGCTGAATCCTCTCATCTGGTGAACATAGAAATACAAATTCGCCTGCTTCCCTGCCACAGGAGTCCTCATAAGTGTCTCAAGATGTTGAATAGCACCTCTCACGATCAATCTGAAAGGGACGGATGTTAGCAGGAAGCTCGGCAGGCAGAGCCTGTGTAATCTTTCGAAGTCTTCAGGATATCACCCAGCAGCCACAAAGCCTCAAGCATTGCAGACCCTGTCATCATGGAGGCCAGCACGAAACAGGTTTGCGGTGCCTTGCTGTGGTTAGGCTCAAGCTCCAAGACTTGCATGAAGAGCTCCCTTGCATGCTGATACTTCCTGTCAATGCTGGAGGTGGCACAGCAAGCTATACAGCACAGCCAGCAGGGCAACACGAATGGCAGGCTAGTTCTGTTGCGAAGCTTCCCGAATCGGTGGCCAAGCGGGCCAGTGGCACTGTCGCTTTCTTTCCACCCATGCGCAGGAAAACAAGGTTTCAACCTTGGCAGATAGTGACTGTGCACCGCAACACCTTCTTCCCATCTTCATCCATCTTCGGCCCTGGCATCTTTGGGATCTTGTCTGTGAGCCTTCTCGTACCTGAGCAGGAACAGACCAGGTTCGTGCATGCACCTCTAAAGCGATGACAATGAAAACCCACGCGCACCACTCGTAGGCACCAGCATAATCCTGACACTTTGCGTAGACCAAGCCTATGTTGTTCAGGATCTGAACCTGCATCCGGACGCAGGCATTCTGACGCCAATTGCACTCGTTCCTTTCCGGTTTTAAGTGCCGCTCGCTCGTCGGCTTATGCATCAAGGCTTGCTTGAACCGCCGGACGGCCTCAGCAGCCGTGCGCAGCCCTGCTCTCTTTGATTCCGCATCCATTCCACATCAGCCTCATCGTAATGTCCGCTGTTCAACAGCTTCATGCCCTGAGCATTTTCCTCACAGGAACCCCACTGTCACACAGCGCAACATTATCGTCACTCAATGTTGCTTGCAGACACGCGAAAATCAGCTCTACTTTCATAGAACCATAACCTGGGAAGTCCTGCGAAAATCACACCTACATCCAGCTGCATGTCGCAAACACTGCTACATTCTGCATCGCCAGGGAGCATGCCATCGGCAATTCAATTACAAAGTTGTTGGGCCAAAGCATGTGGGCTATGAATGGCTACGACACTTTTGCTGGTGCCCCCCCAGGCAGGGTCTTCCAGATTCCATCACAAATCTATGTCAGGTCCTGCGCAGCCTCGCTGTCTTCTTTGCCGAGGCCTGGAGAACGCAAGAGCTCATCAAACGCAAATGAACAGTTGCTGTCGACGTGTAACGAGCCTCTGCTGTTGCTGCTGCTGCCGCCTGCCACAGCAAGTTGCTCAGAGAAGGCAAGCAGTGCAGTGTGAAGGGTGATGACTCCGACCAAACAGAACTGCAGGGAGCTCATCGTCGTCTGCTACTAGCTACTGGCACTTATGACTGCTTCCGTACTGACTGTGTTTCGCGTTGCTTTGCATTGCCACTAGGCCTAAATTATCCATAGCTCAAGCACAAATATCACCGTAAGCTGCACTTGTTGTGGGCGATCCTGTGGCACCAGGCATGACACGGTGCTTGACAAGGCCTGCAAACCCACCAGGAATCACAGGCGTGCTGGCTGAACATCATTTTAAAAACACTGTTGCCAAGCTGCTGGGTGGGTACTGGCTTGACAAGGGTCGAATGGGATGCCTTAACCCAGGATGCTCATGGAGGCTATCCCTGACAGATTTATCAACAGAGGCAACAGCAATTCTTGCCCATTGGCGATCTGGAGCGAACCGGCGACCTCAGAGGAAGCCCGCACCAGCACTTCCCCACGACTGAGGACTTGGCGATTACCTTGTTCGGCAGATTCGTAAAAGGCTCCTCAAGACAAGAGCCATGCGATGCCCGTCTAACCGCGATTTCTTTGCGCCAGTCAGACGGAAGCTGAGCGTGCAGCATGATGAGATACTGGTTCTTTCCGCCTGTTCCATACCACATTGTGGGACGTCAACAGCAAGGGACTTGAAACAACTGGCTTCACAGCTTCACTCGCTGTGAGGCACTGGCGTCGATGCTACAACGACGGACCTTGGTGTCGGCAGTCAAGTTAAGATGGGAATACGGCTACGGCAGATGATGATCTTACACCCGGCTCCGCACGAAGAGGGAGAACTTGTCAACAACGTTGGCTGATCATTCACAGCCCTGAGATTTCATCAACAACGTTGGCACGCAGAGTTGAGTTGAAGGCGTGATTTAGCCGAAGTAGCTCATCGCTCCCTTCCGCGCAGTCTGCGCAGTCTCTCCTCAGTCAGTACGCCGTTACAATTACCCAAAACCACTGGGCTTGAAACCCGCAAACACATGTCTACCGTCATAAGACAAAAACCAAAATCAGACAAAACAAAACAAGCTCAACATCTAAACAGCCAGGACCCTAAATTCGTATCACAATAATACACGTTGACGTGTAAAGATAGACTCGATCTTGCCAGACCGGTCTTCAACAAACTGCACCCCCACAAATGGAAGAGCAGCGAACCCATCAACATGTGCAAATGGCCTTAAACAGTTTATCTGGGCAATTAAAGGGCCCTGCAGCATCGCTTTGAAACATGTAGCCAAGGGACGCCGCCAAGCTCCACTTGCTGAACATGTTCTGAAGCTTGCTCCTCCTAGACTATCCTAGAAGGCTCGGAAACCCCACACAGCTGTGAGACACGGAAGAACATCTGCGCATGCTATGCCTATGCATGTACAGACCGTCGCATGCCACATGTCAGCGAGAGAGCATGAAACGACTGCAGGGAGGCGTGCGGCACTATTCTGATCTCACAACTTCGGTACTGCGCGCTGGTTTCCAAGCACAGTCCTTCCTTCACGTCCCATGTCCCATCACAAACCAAATCTGTATTGAAGCACTGGCGCTGCGGATCTGGCTCGTGCCGTGAGACATGTGCTGAGCCGCGCTTTGAGTCATGCCCTCACCAGGGGCACGAGGGAGCTTGTGGACGAAGAGCACGGAGCTGTCGGAGCTGCGCCGTTGCCAAGGAGACGTCTGTCGCATGTGGCATGCATTCAAGGCAATACCCACCACGCCAAGGACTTCGCACCGGCTGCGCGCGGAAGCCACCAGCCAGCTTGCGCTTAGAGGATGCGCCGCGGCCGCAACCACGCGATGCGCTGTACAGCCACAGGATGTGCCGCAACCATAGCCACGGGCTGTGCCGCCACAACCACAGGTCTTGTGACAGTCCGAGAGATCCACACCGGGATGGTGGCCGAAGGTGCAGACATCTGCGCCATCCATCTTGGGCCTGTCCTTGTTGAAGCCAACGCTGCACCACTTGTTGGCCAGGCAGCTGGCTGCAACATGCAATTTATCGTCGAGGTGAATGGTGAATGCGGCGTCCAGCTCACGCGGGGTGGCGTCACAACCCTGGCTGCGTGGTAGGCTTCTGGAATGGTGGTGTACTCAGATCTGTTCATTAACACAGCGTGATCGTTTGGCGGTAAAATCTGGGGTCCATCCAGCTGCATTGTGGCCTGCACGCGGTGCAAGGCTTTCTGTGCCATGTCTCTGTGTCGAGGGCCATAGTTCCCCTGCGTGATCTCCCACAAAGCTTCAGTGACTGATGCGCCAAATCGGCCAAGATTGGCACGGCACAGCGCCAAGCCTTCACAGGCCCACAGAACATCTTCGAGATCCCCGTGCTTCAGGAAAGCCAGCGAACCTTTGGCTAAGAAGTGTCTCAGCGATTTGGGCACACTTTCCATCGCGAAGATGAACTTCGCAAAATTGAGAGCGACAAGGCGCACAAAGCCCACTTCCTTTGGTGCCTTTCCGTCAGCAAAGCAATCGTGCTGCAAGGATTGTAGTAGCGGCACCAGGGGTGCCGGATCTAGTTGCCACCATTGGGGAAGGTGATGCATGAGGATACGGAGGCCTGCAGCAAGACAACGCAGCTAAAGAGACTCGCGCCTCCAGTTTTGGTCTGATTACACTTATGACGTTCATTTCCAGAACAGTGAACATGTAGGTCTTCCATTCTTGTTTCCATTTTTTCCGTTCTGGGTTCTGGTTGCAACTGGGCATGTGTTTCTGCTTCCATCTGGACTTCCATTTGTGTTTATGTGTTTCTGTGTTCTGGTTGCTACTGGGCATGTGTTTCTGCTTGCACTTGGAGTTCCATTTCAATATTCAGTTCCGTTCCCACTTCCATCTGTCGCATCAGGTCAAAATTGCGTTCTCTTCCTATTTCCATGCAGTGGCTGATATTTGTAATCTTCAGAATTTCTGTGCCTGGCCATCTATGTGAAGTGTGAAGCTCTTTCCTTCAGCTACTTCGGCTTTCTTGTTCAGGGGCCATGGCAGCAGGTGCCTCAGGCTGGTCAGGTTTCCTGGAAGAGAGCAAATGAAAATGTAAGCTGAAATGGGCCCAGGCGTCACCCACGTCAATACAACTACAGTACACTCACTACAAGTCCGAAAGGGTTCTGCGCAGAGGCATGGACGGTCCAGAACAGAAAAGAAACGGTTTTTTTCCATTTCTGGGGGTGGGCGGCTGATCCATTTTGTTTCCATTTCTGGATCTGGCGGCGGCGGGGCATCCGTTTTTTTTTTTCTGTTCTGGAGCGTCCATGCCTCTGTCCGCAGGTCTGGTGAGGGCGTGTGGGGCAGCAATACAATGTGGGGCTGCTATAGAGAACCACTCACTAACTACTGACTGCTGTAGTTGACCCTGGAAGAAGGTTGTAGCAATGATGTTGCAGGAGACGGCAACCATGAATGAATGGTGAACTTCCAAAAAATGTAAGACAAGACAGCACTCTGAATGGGGCTAGAGTCCAAAAAGGAACCCGAGTGGAAAGATAAACATAGATCAAAACAGAAACAGAAAGCAGAACAGAAGTGAGAAACACAATGGAAAGAAAAGCGGAAAGCGAAACAGAAACAGAAAACAGAACAGAAGTGAGAAAAGCAACGGAAGAAAAAGCAGAAAGCAGAACAGATGTTTAAACAGGAATGGAAGCCAGAATGGAACATGAGCACAATCAGAACGGATGAAGGGATATCTCCCTGTTGCCCGAAATGAACATCATAAGATTATACACAAACACCCGCGTTCCCAAAAGAGTTCCAGCCTGCACAGCGGTCACGAGCGCGGAAGTCCCCTGGCACAATCTGGTGCCCCTCCCAAAGTATCATCGCGACGAAAGTCTCAAACGTAGCATTCCTGAGGAGGGGCGGTCTCAATCAATGTTGAAAGTTGATAGACGGCTCCTCTCCAGAACAACCGGCATGCATCTACTTTAGCACGGTGAGCCCGTCTGAAAAGGGATTTGTGGTCACACTTCGTACGTTCCCATGGTTTTTCAAAAAAAGTCAGGGCAGGTGGCTCCACGCGCACGAGAAGCTGATTCAAAAGCACCTGCCAACAGGTCAGTGCTCATCTGCAGTTTGCACAGATCCCCAGCGCAAGGGTCAAGCCTGCGTAGGAGAAACTTCTCTGCAGGCAATCCGGAAAGCAGGCAAATCAGACACCTTCCGTGACACATCTGTACGTAAGTGATCATGCACTGCGAGTGAAACCAAGAGCAAACCAAGCAAATCCAAGAGGGTTTGGGGTTGGGTTTAAGGTTAAGGGTTTGGGGTTTTGGGTTTCGGGTTTAATGCTGAAGGTGAATCAAGGATTGAATGGCCAAGGCACTCCGAGGAACGGCATCAGTCGGGGCATGCACCTGCAACACATTAGTCGCTCCACGGCACAGTTGCAGTGTTAGAAGCCAGGCCCGGGAAAGAGCTGCGCGAGTGATGGTCGTGCCTGACAGTGGTGCATGGGTGCTGCATGATTTTGCGTCGGACAGAGACAGCGCAGCTTGCATGTCCTGCTCCGCACAATGCTGCTCATCCAATGGGACCTTGGTTCGTTGTGCCCGCAACATATGCGCATGAAGCTCCAACATCATCGGACGCTGGCCAGAGCATGCCGGTGCCCATCTTCACATTGACATGCCTCCGGATGCTGTACATCCAGATGCACATGTCTTCTGCTTGCTTCTGCTTGCACTTACACATGAGCGAAGCCGAGAAGCTGAAATCACCCTCAAACGAATGCAACTCGACAGCCTGCGCATATGTGTCTGCAGAGCCCACGGCGTCGTACATTTCGAGAAAGTCATCCTCCTTGCCCAGTGGTGCTTCTACCGAAATGGACAAAACATCCTGCAAGTCTCCTCCTCTGAGATGTCTGCGCAAGCCTCCGGTATGGCCGTGGATGCGAGGGACAACCTGAAAGCCCAAAAGAACCCAGCAAGTTGAAAGTTGTAGCGCAAAAATGGAAGGGCAGTCCTGTTAGCCCGTCGAGCAAAATCAGTTGCAGCCTGTGAAGCAAAATCAATTGGGTTGCAATGCACTGATGGAATGCTGTTGGGTCTGCGAGCCTGGGCGTAAGCAGCCTCCACGCACAATGACCTAGTTTGCTCTCCGGCGGAAAAAACATGGAAGTCACGGACTCGGCAGACTTCACTTAGACCACGGCGTCACTCGCCACACCGAGCACCGGCATTCCTCCTGCCAAGGCTTATCATATGAGAAAACTTGATCAGCTGTCAGGTCTGGGAACCTGGCCGACAAGTGCCAGCGCGGGTCCTCTTCAAGAGACCTCAACACAGGAGCACAATCCCCACACATCCTTCAGTGCACCCACTCTCAGACTCTCAGACCAATGCCCAGAGTCCTCCCAAATGGGGCAAGCGCGCGCCCAAACTTTCTCCTGCCACGTGCACATCTATGACATCTATGATGTTAAAGGCGGTTCCGTACAAACCGCAAGAAGCCACCTGTGTATAAATCTGTGCCTCCCGTTGGACTTTGTTCGCGCCTCACATGCAAGAAACTCACCAGATTCAATTGCAAAACGCTCACCGCCAACATTTCGGGGAACACGCCTCCAAAGAGCGACGAGATCACGTCAAAGCAGGCAGCCATTTTATGTGAAGTGGATACGTGGGTCGCTACTGCCACGTCCTACTCTGGAATGTCTTGGGCATGTAACGGCATGTGAAAGTTGCAATGCTGTCGGTGCCTGGCACTGTATGGCAAGGAGGTGCAGGTCTGATGCCTACACTCCAAGCCAAGATTTGAGCGAGGAACGACTACTTATAGTGTATTGCAAGCAATTCTCAAACTAGCAGCAAGCGACAACATCCGCTATGGGTTTCACTTGAAAAAGGTGCTAAATCCGCAATGTAAGCACAAAGAGGGGAAGCAGCAAACTTCCACAGGTCCGAGAGGCCCGACACAAGGCTTGTTTCGGTGCGACATCTCTGGAGCCAAACAGATTTGGGAGAGTCTTTGTCCCTTTCGGGCACAAGCAACTTTATCCCATGTATGGTTATTTATTTAACTCAATGCTCAATTCCTTCCTGGCAGAAAACATGTTTACCCCAATCCGGTTTGACATGTGTCTCGGGGGTCCCTAGCGAAAGGTCTTTGTCCCTTTCGGGCACAAGCAACTTTCTCCCATTTGGTTATTCCCCACATCACTGTGTGGGGCTCTTACTTTTGGGGCTGTCCCGGCCTCCTCTCCTCCTCCTCCTCCTCCTCCTCCTCCTCCTCCTGCTCCCTCCTCCTCCTCCTCCTCCTCCTCCTCCTCCCTCCTCGCTCCGCCTCACTCACTCCGCCTCACTCACTCACACTCTCACTCTCACTCTCACTCTCACTCTCACTCTCACTCTCACTCTCACTCTCACTCTCACTCTCACTCTCACTCTCACTCTCACTCTCACTCTCACTCTCACTCTCACGCTCACCTTCACCTTCACCTTCACCTTCACCTTCACCTTCACCTTCACCTCACTCACTCACGCACTCAGAGGGCTCTGTGGGAGGCCGCGCGCGCTTCGGGACCCCTCGGGTCCTGCGCCAGAGCGCTGTGTGGGAGGCCGCGTCGGGGAATCCTGCACCAGAGCGCGCTGTGGGAGGCCGCGCGCGCTTCGGGACTTGTCGGGTCCTGCGCCAGAGTGCTCCGTTGGAGGCCGCGCGCTTCGGGACGCCTCGGTCCTGCGCTAAAGTGCTCTGTTGGAGGCCAAGCGCGCTTCGGGCCTCTCGCATCCTGCGCCACGCGCGCTTCGGGATCCCTCAGAAGGGGAGAGGGAGGGGAGGGAAGGGAAGGGAAGGGAGGGGAAGAGGGAGGGGAGGCTCTGCATGCACCACAATGCCAGCCACATGACACTGGATGACGCAGAAACAGATTGGCTCTTCCTACGTCAACTTGTCTATCAACTGCACCACCTGAACCCAAATCAAGCATCCAATCTTTTACAATGGTATGACTGTGCCGCGCTCGCTCGGTTTACTGGCATCTTGGATGCCGCTTTTCATAGATTGACATGCAGCATCTCATCTGCTGATTCAACTACAGGCCTCGTTATCAAGGTCGCCCTCAATGTTAGCAAACAGTGACGTTGCTAGAAGCATTGGACGGAACAACAGACTTCAACCTGCCGTTGCTGTACAACTATGGCTCTCTGTGGCACCACATCACACTCATCTTCATGGCTTTGCCATCTGAGAGTACTGGGCAAAGCCAGCCAGCCTGTTGACCTTGAACTATCCCAAGGGAGGGTATGCCGCCTTGCTAGACCCAATCTTCAGCTGCCAAGTACGAGCATTTCTACCACTGCATCCACTGCCAGAGCTGGCTTTGCGAAGCAGCCTTTGGTGCCATGCTTGGAGCTGGGGCCCCAGGTGGGTACAGCCCGAAAAGCAAAAGAGCCTCCGCTCAGCGACGAGAAACGCTTGTGCGAAGGGATTCTGGTTGTAACTAACGAGACCCATCTTTGAGTCTTTGATCAGCTGTTGCATGTAGGGCTGCGTAGTCAGCGAGTTGCCAGTTAATTTGTCCAGAATCCAGGGCCGTCTTGGGAACACTCATCCTTTGGATGAGTCAGTGGAAAATGATGACGGGTTGGTAAGCGCAAAGAGCACATTGTGTGCATGCATACCTCCGGGCTGAAGACCTATTCAGAAGCATCCAATCTCCGTTGTGTCTCAGCAGCATCGTGGTCATCATGACAGGAGAAGCTGCCACTCCGACTATCGAAGCTGGAGGCTTCCAGTCACTAGACGAACATAGTCTCTACTGTCAAACTGTACTGACGACGAGTTTTTGGGACCTTGGCACTTTGTGCACTGGACCCGCACATGAAGCAAAGCCTATATTCTGGCGTAAGATTTTCAACCTTATCAGGAACCTGAATGGTGTGGGGCTAAGTCAGTGGCTGTGACAGCCCATGTAGGAGTGATGGGCCAATCGTTTGACAATGCAATTGTCTTTGCATTTGTCTGGATCTTTGCGCCCGCTTTGCCTGATGCAACACTGCTGTGCACGAAACCAGCCTTGCGTCAACTCTCTCCGGAGACGCGCTGGGCGATCTGCTCCTGCTCCAAACTCGCATGATCTCGCGTGGATGCCCCTAAAACTGTCCCTGGTCAAGAGTGTTCTTCATTTTACTTGCAGGTGATGACAAACGTACTGAAACTCATTGGATGTACAGGAGAACACCTAACAACAATCGGTCGGAGTATGTCGGAGTGCATCCTTCATTGGCCCATTGAACTGCCAGTTGCGGCTCGAATATGTGCTTCCTCACATTGAACTGCCACTAAATTGAAGCATCTGCATTGGCTTCTTCCCAGAAGCGCACCGGCTCAAAGGCCTGCACCCAACACCCACAACTCATACGACCCGATGCAAAACCCAGGGTTTCCACCCAAGTAGGGTTTTTGTGCGTATTCCCTCATCTGGAGCTTTGACCAAATAGCTCGCGCCAAAACTAGCTCCAGAAGTGTGTTTGCCACGCCTGCCAGGTTTGGGCGCTCTCTCTCCCTCTGGGGTTCTACAGCCACTCCTTTTGGGTTTTAGGGTTTTTGGCCCACGTTCCGCCGCGCCGCTCTCTCATTTATAAGACAGCACGGAGGTATAAGTAAATTGCGATGTTTTTCCCTTTTCGGAGTGCTGCAATTTTTAGAACCCCGCGGGCCCATCTTGAAAACCCTATGACCTGCTGATAGTAGCCACGCCTGCCAGGGTTTCGAGTGGGTTTGGGATGGGTTTAGGGACTTGTTTGCCCTGCCCCCCAATATAACCCAAAAAGTGCCCCGCCCCCCAAGGTGGGCCCAACTTGCCCAAGATGGACCCAAGAAGTGGCCGAAAGGCCTGTGCCCATTCCATTTGCTTATGACCGCCCAACCACACCCCTGCAAGACGCACCTTTACAGCCCAAATTAACAGGCCTGCTTGTATTTTTACCCCCATGGTAGGACTGTAAGGTCCCAGGTCTGCTTGCTCTGCGAAAAGGTTCTATGGCCCGGGCAGGCCTGTTTCTGTTTTTCCCCATAGCAGGGCTGTAAGGTCCCACATCTGCTTGCTATGCGAAAAGGTTCTATGACCCGAATCTGGGTTTCAAGTTATCCCCTATACTAGGGCAGGCCTGTTTTTGCTTTTCCCCATAGTAGGGTTGTTTAGAGCAGGCCTGTTTTTGCTTTTCCCCACAGTAGGGCTGTAAGGTCCCAGGTCTGCTTGCTCTGCGAAAAGGTTCTATGGCCCGAATCTGGGTTTCAAGTTAAGGCGTGGTTTCCAAAAGCTTTTTGTGTCTCGGAAGGACGGGAGACCACTAGTAAGTGCCCCAGGACGATGAGTGGGGGATTCAAAGGGCTTCCGCAAGGGTTCCTTGGAATTCGTTTTGGGGTAATACGATACTATTCTCCCACCGCGCTTTCCAAGGAACGCCCTTCCTACTATGCAGTCTGGGGCAGGGAGCTGTCCTTAAGGTTCCTTGGGCGGGTCGGGTTCATGCGACATGCAGGGTTTTTGGCTTCGAAACTACAGCCAACAGGTTCCTTTGTCGCTCCTTGCCCATTCCATTTGCTTATGGCACCGCCCAACCGCCCCTCCTTTGTCGCTCCTTGCCATTGATTTTGCGTGTGTTTTGCACATTAATGGGCTCTCAGGCCTTTCGGCCACTTCTTGGGCCCATCTTGGGGGGTGGGGCAAACAAGTCCTGTTTGCCCCGCCCCCCCAAGATAGGCCCAAGAAGTGGCCGAAACACCTGGACTTGTTTGCCCCCCCCCAAGATGGGCCCAAGAAGTGGCCGAAAGGACTGGACATGTTTGCACCACCCCCCAAGAAGGGCCCAAGAAGTGGCCGAAAGGCTTGGACTGTTTGCCCCGCCCCCCAAATTGGCCGAAAGGCCTGTGGACTTGTTTGCCCCACCCCCCAAGATGAGCCCAAGAAGTCGGAAGGCCTGGACTTGTTTGCCCCACCCCCCAAGAAGGGCCCAAGAAGCGGCCGAAAGGCCTGGACTTGTTTGCCCCGCCCCCCGAAGTGGCCGAAAGGCCTGGACTTGTTTGCCCTCCCCCCAAAGAAGGCCCAAGAAGTGGCCGAAAGGCCTGGACTTGTTTGCCCCGCCCCCCAAGATGGACCCAAGAAGTGGCCGAAAGGCCTAGAGCCCATTAATGACACGCTAGGGTTTATAAAGCAAGCCTGCCCTAGTATAGGGGATAACTTGAAACCCAGATTCGGGTCATAGAACCTTTTCGCATAGCAAGCAGATGTGGGACCTTACAGCCCTGCTATGGGGAAAAACAGAAACAGGCTTGCCCGGGCCATAGAACCTTTTCGCAGAGCAAGCAGACCTGGGACCTTACAGTCCTACTATGGGGGTAAAAATAGAAGCAGGCCTCTTAATTTGGGCTGTAAAGGTGCGTCTTGCAGGGGTGTGGTTGGGCGGTGCCATAAGCAAATGGAATGGGCACAGGCCTTTCGGCCACTTCTTGGGTCCATCTTGGATAAGTCCAGGCCTTTCGGCCACTTCTTGGGCCCACCTTGGGGGCGGGCAAACAAGTCCAGACTTTCGGCCACTTTTGGGGTCATATTGGGGGGCGGGGCAAACAAGTCCAGGCCTTTCCGGCCACTTCTTAGGCCCATCTTGGGGGGCGGGGAAAACAAGTCCAGGCCTTTCCGCCACTTCTTGGGCCTATCTTGGGGGGCGGGGCAAACAAGTCCAGGCCTTTCGGCCACTTCTTGGGTCCATCTTGGGGGGCGGGGCAAAGAAGTCCAGGCCTTTCGGCCACTTCTTGGGCCTTTTTTGGGGGGAGGGCAAACAAGGCCACTTCGGGGGGGGCAAACAAGTCCAGGCCTTTCGGCCACTTCTTGGGCCCTTTTTGGGAGTGGGGCAAACAAGTCCAGTTCTTCCGGCCACTTCTTGGGGGGCGGGGCAAACAAGTCCACAGGCCTGTCGGCCACTTCGGGGGGCGGGGCAAACAAGTCCAGGCCTTTCGGCCACTTCTTGGGCCCTTCTTGGGCCCTTCTTGGGGGTGGGGCAAACAAGTCCAGGCCGGCCACTTCTTGGGCGCATCTTGGGGGGTGGGGCAAACAAGTCCTCCCCATGTTTGCCGCGCCCCCCGAAGTGGCCGAAAGGCCTGGACTTGTTTGCCCCGCCCCCCAAGGTGGGCCCAAGAAGTGGCCGAAAGGCCTGGACTTGTCCAAGATGGACCCAAAAAGTGGCCGAAAGGCCTGTGCCCATTCCATTTGCTTATGGCACCGCCCAACCACACCCCTGCAAGACGCACCTTTGCAGCCCAAATTAACAGGCCTGCTTTTATTTTTACCCCCATAGTAGGACTGTAAGGTCCCAGGTCTGCTTGCTTTGCGAAAAGGTTCTATGGGCCGGGCAGGCCTGTTTTTGTTTTTCCCCATAGCAGGGCTGTAAGGTCCCACATCTGCTTGCTATGCGAAAAGGTTCTATGACCCGAATCTGGGTTTCAAGTTATCCCCTATACTAGGGCAGGCATGTTTTTGCTTTTCCTCATAGTAGGGCTGTTTAGGGCAAGCCTGTTTTTGCTTTTCCCCATAGTAGGGCTGCAAGGTCCCAGGTCTGCTTGCTCTGCGAAAAGGTTCTATGGCCCGAATCTGGGTTTCTGGGCGGTGCCATAAGCAAATGGAATGGGCAAGGAGCGACAAAGGAACCTGTTGGCTGTAGTTTCGAAGCCAAAAACCCTGCATTGGACTTGTTTTCCCCCCCGAAGATGGGCCCAAGAAGTGGCCGAAAGGCCTGGACATGTTTGCACCACCCCCCAAGAAGGGCCCAAGAAGTGGCCGAAAGGCTTGGACTTGTTTGCCCCGCCCCCCAAATTGGCCGAAAGGCCTGTGGACTTGTTTGCCCCACCCCCCAAGATGAGCCCAAGAAGTCGGAAGGCCTGGACTTGTTTGCCCCACCCCCCAAGAAGGGCCCAAGAAGTGGCCAAAAGGCCTGGACTTGTTTGCCCCGCCCCCCGAAGTGGCCGAAAGGCCTGGACTTGTTTGCCCTCCCCCCAAAAAAGGCCCAAGAAGTGGCCGAAAGGCCTGGTCTTGTTTGCCCCGCGCCAGAAGATGGACCCAAGAAGTGGCCGAAAGGCCTAGAGCCCATTTATGTGCAAAACACACGCTAGGGTTTATAAAGCAAAAACAAGCCTGCCCTAGTATAGGGGATAACTTGAAACCCAGATTCGGGTCATAGAACCTTTTCGCATAGCAAGCAGATGTGGGACCTTACAGCCCTGCTATGGGGAAAGACAGAAACAGGCTTGCCCGGGCCATAGAACCTTTTCGCAGAGCAAGCAGACCTGGGACCTTACAGTCCTACTATGGGGGTAAAAATAAAAGCAGGCCTGTTAATTTGGGCTGTAAAGGTGCGTCTTGCAGGGGTGTGGTTGGGCGGTGCCATAAGCAAATGGAATGGGCACAGGCCTTTCGGCCACTTCTTGGGTCCATCTTGGATAAGTCCAGGCCTTTCGGCCACTTCTTGGGCCCACCTTGGGGGGCGGGGCAAACAAGTCCAGGCCTTTCGGCCACTTTTCGGGTTATATTGGGGGGCGGGGCAAACAAGTCCAGGCCTTTCCGGCCACTTCTTAGGCCCATCTTCGGGGGCGGGGAAAACAAGTCCAGGCCTTTGCGCCACTTCTTGGGCCTATCTTGGGGGGCGGGGCAAACAAGTCCAGGCCTTTCGGCCACTTCTTGGGTCCATCTTGGGGGGCGGGGCAAAGAAGTCCAGGCCTTTCGGCCACTTCTTGGGCTCATCTGAGGGCAAACAAGTCCAGGCCTTCCGGCCACTTCTTGGGCTCATCTTCGGGGGCGGGGCAAACAAGTCCACAGGCCTGTCGGCCACTTCGGGGGGCGGGGCAAACAAGTCCAGGCCTTTCGGCCACTTCTTGGGCCCTTCTTGGGCCCTTCTTGGGGGGTGGGGCAAACAAGTCCAGGCCTTTCGGCCACTTCTTGGGCCCATCTTGGGGGGTGGGGCAAACAAGTCCTCCCCATGTTTGCCGCGCCCCCCGAAGTGGCCGAAAGGCCTGGACTTGTTTGCCCCCCCCCCCCAAGGGGGGCCCAAGAAGTGGCCGAAAGGCCTGTCCAAGATGGACCCAAGAAGTGGCCGAAAGGCCTGTGCCCATTCCATCTGCTTATGGCACCGCCCAACCACACCCCTGCAAGACGCACCTTTACAGCCCAAATTAACAGGCCTGCTCTTATTTTTACCACCATAGTGGGACTGTAAGGTCCCAGGTCTGCTTGCTCTGCGAAAAGGTTCTATGGCCCGGGCAGGCCTGTTTTTGTTTTTCCCCATAGCAGGGCTGTAAGGTCCCACATCTGCTTGCTATGCGAAAAGGTTCTATGACCCGAATCTGGGTTTCAACTTATCCCCTATACTAGGGCAGGCATGTTTTTGCTTTTCCTCATAGTAGGGCTGTTTAGGGCAAGCCTGTTTTTGCTTTTCCCCATAGTAGGGCTGCAAGGTCCCAGGTCTGCTTGCTCTGCGAAAAGGTTCTATGGCCCGAATCTGGGTTTCTGGGCGGTGCCATAAGCAAATGGAATGGGCAAGGAGCGACAAAGGAACCTGTTGGCTGTAGTTTCGAAGCCAAAAACCCTGCATTTGAGAGGCTCTTGTGAGGAAGCAGGATTTTAAACACCTAAAACATCTCAATTTACTTAAACCACCCTCTTTGAGGCTCTTGTGAGGAAGCAGGATTTTAGACACCTGCCCATTCCATGTGCTTATGGCACCGCCCAACCACACCCCAAACACTTCCCTCCAAGACGCACCTCTTGCGAGGAAGCAGGATTTTGAACACCTGCCCATTCCATTTGCTTATGGCACCGCCCAACCACACCCCAAACACTTCCCTCCAAGACGCACCTCTTGCGAGGAAGCAGGATTTTAAACACCTGCCCATTCCATTTGCTTATGGCACCGCCCAACCACACCCCTGCAAGACGCACCTTTACAGCCCAAATTAGCAGGCCTGCTTTTATTTTTTCCCCCATAGTAGGGCTGTAAGGTCCCAGGTCTGCTTGCTCTGCGAAAAGGTCCTATGGCCCGGGCAGGCCTGTTTTTGTTTTCCCCATAGCAGGGCTGTAAGGTCCCACATCTGCTTGCTATGCGAGAAGGTTCTATGGCCCGAATCTGGGTTTCAAGTTATCCCCTATACTAGGGCAGGCCTGTTTTTGCTTTTCCCCATAGTAGGGTTGTTTAGAGCAGGCCTGTTTTTGCTTTTCCCCATAGTACGGCTGTAAGGTCCCAGGTCTGCTTGCTCTGCGAAAAGGTTCTATGGCCCGAATCTGGGTTTCAAGTTAAGGCGTGGTTTCCAAAAGCCTTTTGTGTCTCGGAAGGACGGGAGACCACTTGTAAGTGCCCCAGGACGATGAGGGGGGATTCAGAGGGCTTCCGCAAGGGTTCCTTGGAATTCGTTTTGGGGTAATACTATACTATTCTCCCACCGCGCTTTCCAAGGAACGCCCTTCCTACTATGCAGTCTGGGGCAGGGAGCTGTCCTTAAGGTTCCTTGGGCGGGTCGGGTTCATGCGACATGCAGGGTTTTTGGCTTCGAAACTACACCCAACAGGTTCCTTTGTCGCTCCTTGCCCATTCCATTTGCTTATGGCACCGCCCAACCACACCCCTCCTTTGTCGCTCCTTGCCATTGATTTTGCGTGTGTTTTGCACATTAATGGGCTCTCAGGCCTTTCGGCCGCTTCTTGGGCCCATCTTGGGGGGTGGGGCAAACAAGTCCTGTTTGCCCCGCCCCCCCAAGATAGGCCCAAGAAGTGGCCGAAAGGCCTGGACTTTTTTGCCCCGCCCCCCAAGATGGGCGCAAGAAGTGGCCGAAAGGCCTGGACATGTTTGCACCACCCCCCAAGAAGGGCCCGAAAGGCTTGGACTTGTTTGCCCCGCCCCCCAAATTGGCCGAAAGGCCTGTGGACTTCGGAAGGCCTGGACTTGTTTGCCCCACCCCCCAAGAAGGGCCCAAGAAGTGGCCGAAAGGCCTGGACTTGTTTGCCCCGCCCCCCGAAGTGGCCGAAAGGCCTGGACTGGTTTGCCCCGCCCCCCAAGATGGACCCAAGAAGTGGCCGAAAGGCCTAGAGCCCATTAATGTGCAAAACACACGCTAGGGTTTATAAAGCAAAAACAAGCCTGCCCTAGATTCGGGTCATAGAGCAGATGTGGGACCTTACAGCCCTGCTATGGGGAAAAACAGAAACAGGCCTGCCCGGGCCATAGAACCTTTTCGCAGAGCAAGCAGACCTGGGACCTTACAGTCCTACTATGGGGGTAAAAATACAAGCAGGCCTGTTAATTTGGGCTGCAAAGGTGCGTCTTGCAGGGGTGTGGTTGGGCGGTGCCATAAGCAAATGGAATGGGCACAGGCCTTTCGGCCACTTCTTGGGTCCATCTTGGACAAGTCCAGGCCTTTCGGCCACTTCTTGGGCCCACCTTGGGGGGCGGGGCAAACAAGTCCAGGCCTTTCGGCCACTTTTTGGGTTATATTGGGGGGCGGGGCAAACAAGTCCAGGCCTTTCCGGCCACTTCTTAGGCCCATCTTGAAGGGCGGGGAAAACAAGTCCAGGCCTTTGCACCACTTCTTGGGCCTATCTTGAAGGGCGGGGCAAACAAGTCCAGGCCTTTCGGCCACTTCTTGGGTCCATCTTGGGGGGCGGGGCAAAGAAATCCAGGCCTTTCGGCCTAACAGGCCTGCTTGTATTTTTACCCCCATAGTAGGACTGTAAGGTCCCTGGTCTGCTTGCTCTGCGAAAAGGTTCTATGGCCCGGGCAGGCCTGTTTCTGTTTTTCCCCATAGCAGGGCTGTAAGGTCCCACATCTGCTTGCTATGCGAAAAGGTTCTATGACCCGAATCTGGGTTTCAAGTTATCCCCTGTACTAGGGCAGGCCTGTTTTTGCTTTTCCTCATAGCTGTTTTTGCTTTTCCCCATAGTAGGGCTGCAAGGTCCCAGGTCTGGTTGCTCTGCGAAAAGGTTCTATGGCCCGAATCTGGGTTTCTGGGCGGTGCCATAAGCAAATGGAATGGGCAAGGAGCGACAAAGGAACCTGTTGGCTGTAGTTTCGAAGCCAAAAACCCTGAGGCCTTCCGACTTCTTGGGCTCATCTTGGGGGGTGGGGCAAACAAGTCCACAGGCCTTTCGGCCACTTCGGGGGGCGGGGCAAACAAGTCCAAACAGCCCTACTATGGGGAGGACTGGTTTGCCCCACCCCCCAAGAAGGGCCCAAGAAGGGCCCAAGAAGTGGCCGAAAGGCCTCTTGTTTGCCCCGCCCCCCAAGATGAGCCCAAGAAGTGGCCGAAAGGCCTGGACTTGTTTGCCCCGCCCCCCGAAGTGGCCGAAAGGCCTGGACTTGTTTGCCCTCCCCCCAAAAAAGGCCCAAGAAGTGGCCGAAAGGCCTGGACTTCTTTGCCCCGCCCCCCAAGATGGACCCAAGAAGTGGCCGGCCTGGACTTGTTTGCCCCGCCCCCCAATATAATCCAAAAAGTGGCCGAAAGGCCTGGACTTGTTTGCCCCGCCCCCCAAGGTGGGCCCAACTTGTCCAAGATGGACCCAAGAAGTGGCCGAAAGGCCTGTGCCCATTCCATTTGCTTATGACCACCCAACCACACCCCTGCAAGACGCACCTTTACAGCCCAAATCAACAGGCCTGCTTGTGTTTTTACCCACATAGTAGGACTGTAAGGTCCCAGGTCTGCTTGCTCTGCGAAACGGTTCTATGGCCCGGGCAGGCCTGTTTCTGTTTTTCCCCATAGCAGGGCTGTAAGGTCCCACATCTGCTTGCTATGCGAAAAGGTTCTATGACCCGAATCTGGGTTTCAAGTTATCCCCTATGCTAGAACACTCTTTGTTTTTGCTTTTCCCCATAGTAGGGCTGTTTAGAGCAGGCCTGTTTTTGCTTTTCCCCATAGTAGGGCTGTAAGGTCCCAGGTCTGCTTGCTCTGCGAAAAGGTTCTATGGCCCGAATCTGGGTTTCAAGTTAAGGCGTGGTTTCCAAAAGCCTTTTGTGTCTCGGAAGGACGGGAGACCACTAGTAAGTGCCCCAGGATGATGAGGGGGGATTCAGAGGGCTTCCGCAAGGGTTCCTTGGAATTCGTTTTGGGGGAATACTATACTATTCTCCCACCGCGCTTTCCAAGGAACGCCCTTGCTACTATGCAGTCTGGGGCAGGGAGCTGTCCTTAAGGTTCCTTGGGCGGGTCGGGTTCATGCGAAATGCAGGGTTTTTGGCTTCGAAACTACAGCCAACAGGTTCCCAACCACACCCCTCCTTTGTCGCTCCTTGCCATTGATTTTGCGTGTGTTTTGCACATTAATGGGCTCTCAGCCTTTCGGCCACTTCTTGGGCCCATCTTGGGGGGTGGGGCAAACAAGTCCTGTTTGCCCCGCCCCCCCAAGATAGGCCTAAGAAGTGGCCGAAAGGCCTGGACTTGTTTGCCCCGCCCCCCAAGATGGGCCCAAGAAGTGGCCGAAAGGCCTGGACATGTTTGCACCACCCCCCAAGAAGGGCCCAAGAAGTGGCCGAAAGGCTTGGACTTGTTTGCCCCACCCCCCAAATTGGCCGAAAGGCCTGTGGACTTGTTTGCCCCACCCCCCAAGATGAGCCCAAGAAGTCGGAAGGCCTGGACTTGTTTGCCTCACCCCCCAAGAAGGGCCCAAGAAGTGGCCGAAAGGCCTGGACTTGTTTGCCCCGCCCCCCGAAGTGGCCGAAAGGCCTGGACTTGTTTGCCCTCCCCCCAAAAAAGGCCCAAGAAGTGGCCGAAAGGCCTGGACTTGTTTGCCCCGCCCCCCAAGATGGACCCAAGAAGTGGCCGAAAGGCCTAGAGCCCATCAATGTGCAAAACACACGCTAGGGTTTATAAAGCAAGCCTGCCCTAGTATAGGGGATAACTTGAAACCCAGATTCGGGTCATAGAACCTTTTCGCATAGCAAGCAGATGTGGGACCTTACAGCCCTGCTATGGGGAAAAACAGAAACAGGCCTGCCCGGGCCATAGAACCTTTTCGCAGAGCAAGCAGACCTGGGACCTTACAGTCCTACTATGGGGGTAAAAATACAAGCAGGCCTGTTAATTTGGGCTGCAAAGGTGCGTCTTGCAGGGGTGTGGTTGGGCGGTGCCATAAGCAAATGGAATGGGCACAGGCCTTTCGGCCACTTCTTGGGTCCATCTTGGACAAGTCCAGGCCTTTCGGCCACTTCTTGGGCCCACCTTGGGGGGCGGGGCAAACAAGTCCAGGCCTTTCGGCCACTTTTTGGGTTATATTGGGGGGCGGGGCAAACAAGTCCAGGCCTTTCCGGCCACTTCTTAGGCCCATCTTGAAGGGCGGGGAAAACAAGTCCAGGCCTTTGCACCACTTCTTGGGCCTATCTTGAAGGGCGGGGCAAACAAGTCCAGGCCTTTCGGCCACTTCTTGGGTCCATCTTGGGGGGCGGGGCAAAGAAATCCAGGCCTTTCGGCCTAACAGGCCTGCTTGTATTTTTACCCCCATAGTAGGACTGTAAGGTCCCTGGTCTGCTTGCTCTGCGAAAAGGTTCTATGGCCCGGGCAGGCCTGTTTCTGTTTTTCCCCATAGCAGGGCTGTAAGGTCCCACATCTGCTTGCTATGCGAAAAGGTTCTATGACCCGAATACTAGGGCAGGCCTGTTTTTGCTTTTCCTCATAGCTGTTTTTGCTTTTCCCCATAGTAGGGCTGCAAGGTCCCAGGTCTGGTTGCTCTGCGAAAAGGTTCTATGGCCCGAATCTGGGTTTCTGGGCGGTGCCATAAGCAAATGGAATGGGAAAGGAGCGACAAAGGAACCTGTTGGCTGTAGTTTCGAAGCCAAAAACCCTGAGGCCTTCCGACTTCTTGGGCTCATCTTCGGGGGTGGGGCAAACAAGTCCACCTTTCGGCCACTTCGGGGGGCGGGGCAAACAAGTCCAAACAGCCCTACTATGGGGAGGACTGGTTTGCCCCACCCCCCAAGAAGGGCCCAAGAAGGGCCCAAGAAGTGGCCGAAAGGCCTCTTGTTTGCCCCGCCCCCCAAGATGAGCCCAAGAAGTGGCCGAAAGGCCTGGACTTGTTTGCCCCGCCCCCCGAAGTGGCCGAAAGGCCTGGACTTGTTTGCCCTCCCCCCAAAAAAGGCCCAAGAAGTGGCCGAAAGGCCTGGACTTCTTTGCCCCGCCCCCCAAGATGGACCCAAGAAGTGGCCGGCCTGGACTTGTTTGCCCCGCCCCCCAATATAACCCAAAAAGTGGCCGAAAGGCCTGGACTTGTTTGCCCCGCCCCCCAAGGTGGGCCCAACTTGTCCAAGATGGACCCAAGAAGTGGCCGAAAGGCCTGTGCCCATTCCATTTGCTTATGACCGCCCAACCACACCCCTGCAAGACGCACCTTTACAGCCCAAATTAACAGGCCTGCTTGTGTTTTTACCCACATAGTAGGACTGTAAGGTCCCAGGTCTGCTTGCTCTGCGAAACGGTTCTATGGCCCGGGCAGGCCTGTTTCTGTTTTTCCCCATAGCAGGGCTGTAAGGTCCCACATCTGCTTGCTATGCGAAAAGGTTCTATGACCCGAATCTGGGTTTCAAGTTATCCCCTATGCTAGAACACTCTTTGTTTTTGCTTTTCCCCATAGTAGGGTTGTTTAGAGCAGGCCTGTTTTTGCTTTTCCCCATAGTAGGGCTGTAAGGTCCCAGGTCTGCTTGCTCTGCGAAAAGGTTCTATGGCCCGAATCTGGGTTTCAAGTTAAGGCGTGGTTTCCAAAAGCCTTTTGTGTCTCGGAAGGACGGGAGACCACTAGTAAGTGCCCCAGGACGATGAGGGGGGATTCAGAGGGCTTCCGCAAGGGTTCATTGGAATTCGTTTTGGGGTAATACTATACTATTCTCCCACCGCGCTTTCCAAGGAACGCCCTTCCTACTATGCAGTCTGGGGCAGGGAGCTGTCCTTAAGGTTCCTTGGGCGGGTCGGGTTCATGCGAAATGCAGGGCTTTTGGCTTCGAAACTACAGCCAACAGGTTCCCAACCACACCCCTCCTTTGTCGCTCCTTGCCATTGATTTTGCGTGCGTTTTGCACATTAATGGGCTCTCAGGCCTTTCGGCCACTTCTTGGGCCCATCTTGGGGGGTGGGGCAAACAAGTCCTGTTTGCCCCGCCCCCCCAAGATAGGCCCAAGAAGTGGCCGAAAGGCCTGGACTTGTTTGCCCCGCCCCCCAAGATGGGCCCAAGAAGTGGCCGAAAGGCCTGGACATGTTTGCACCACCCCCCAAGAAGGGCCCAAGAAGTGGCCGAAAGGCTTGGACTTGTTTGCCCCACCCCCCAAATTGGCCGAAAGGCCTGTGGACTTGTTTGCCCCACCCCCCAAGATGAGCCCAAGAAGTCGGAAGGCCTGGACTTGTTTGCCTCACCCCCCAAGAAGGGCCCAAGAAGTGGCCGAAAGGCCTGGACTTGTTTGCCCCGCCCCCCGAAGTGGCCGAAAGGCCTGGACTTGTTTGCCCTCCCCCCAAAAAAGGCCCAAGAAGTGGCCGAAAGGCCTGGACTTGTTTGCCCCGCCCCCCAAGATGGACCCAAGAAGTGGCCGAAAGGCCTAGAGCCCATTAATGACACGCTAGGGTTTATAAAGCAAGCCTGCCCTAGTATAGGGGATAACTTGAAACCCAGATTCGGGTCATAGAACCTTTTCGCATAGCAAGCAGATGTGGGACCTTACAGCCCTGCTATGGGGAAAAACAGAAACAGGCTTGCCCGGGCCATAGAACCTTTTCGCAGAGCAAGCAGACCTGGGACCTTACAGTCCTGCTATGGGGGTAAACATGAAAGCAGGCCTGTTAATTTGGGCTGTAAAGGTGCGTCTTGCAGGGGTGTGGTTGGGCGGTGCCATAAGCAAATGGAATGGGCACAGGCCTTTTCGGCCACTTCTTGGGTCCATCTTGGACAAGTCCAGGCCTTTCGGCCACTTCTTGGGCTCATCTTCGGGGGCGGAGCAAACAAGTCCACAGGCCTTTCGGCCACTTCGGGGGGCGGGGCAAACAAGTCCAGGCCTTTCGGCAACTTCTTGGGCCCTTCTTGGGCCCTTCTTGGGGGGTGGGGCAAACAACTCCAGGCCTTTCGGCCACTTCTTGGGCCCATCTTGGGGGGTGGGGCAAACAAGTCCTCCCCATGTTTGCCCCGCCCCCCGAAGTGGCCGAAAGGCCTGGACTTGTTTGCCCCGCCCCCCAAGGTGGGCCCAAGAAGTGGCCGAAAGATGGACCCAAGAAGTGGCCGAAAGGCCTGTGCCCATTCCATTTTCTTATGGCACCGCCCAACCACACCCCTGCAAGACGCACCTTTACAGCCCAAATTAGCAGGCCTGCTTTTATTTTGTCCCCCATAGTAGGGCTGTAGGGTCCCAGGTCTGCTTGCTCTGCGAAAAGGTTCTGTGGCCCGGGCAGGCCTGTTTTTGTTTTTCCCCATAGCAGGGCTGTAAGGTCCCACATCTGCTTGCTGTGCGAGAAGGTTCTATGGCCCGAATCTGGGTTTCAAGTTATCCCCTATACTAGGGCAGGCCTGTTTTTGCTTTTCCCCATAGTAGGGTTGTTTAGCGCAGGCCTGTTTTTGCTTTTCCCCATAGTAGGGCTGTAAGGTCCCAGGTCTGCTTGCTCCAAAAACCTTTTGTGTCTCGGAAGGACGGGAGACCACTAGTAAGTGCCCCAGGACGATGAGGGGGGATTCAGAGGGCTTCCGCAAGGGTTCCTTGGAATTCGTTTTGGGGTAATACTATACTATTCTCCCACCGCGCTTTCCAAGGAACGCCCTTCCTACTATGCAGTCTGGGGCAGGGAGCTGTCCTTAAGGTTCCTTGGGCGGGTCGGGTTCATGCGAAATGCAGGGTTTTTGGCTTCGAAACTACAGCCAACAGGTTCCTTTGTCGCTCCTTGCCCATTCCATTTGCTTATGGCACCGCCCAACCACACCCCTCCTTTGTCGCTCCTTGCCATTGATTTTGCGTGTGTTTTGCACATTAATGAAGGCCTGGTCTTGTTTGCCCCGCCCCCCAAGATGGGCGCAAGAAGTGGCCGAAAGGCCTGGACATGTTTGCACCACCCCCCAAGAAGGGCCCAAGAAGTGGCCGAAAGGCTTGGACTTGCTTGCCCCGCCCCCCAAATTGGCCTGTGGACTTGTTTGCCCCACCCCCCAAGAAGGGCCGCCCAAGAAGTGGCCGAAAGGCCTGGACTTGTTTGCCCCGCCCCCCGAAGTGGCCGAAAGGCCTGGACTTGTTTGCCCTCCCCCCAAAAAAGGCCCAAGAAGTGGCCGAAAGGCCTGGACTTGTTTGCCCCGCCCCCCAAGATGGACCCAAGAAGTGGCCGAAAGGCCTGTGCCCATTCCATTTGCTTATGGCACCGCCCAACCACACCCCTGCAAGACGCACCTTTACAGCCCAAATTAACAGGCCTGCTTTTATTTTTACCCCCCATAGTAGGACTGTAAGGTCCCAGGTCTGCTTGCTCTGCGAAAAGGTTCTATGGCCCGGGCAGGCCTGTTTCTGTTTTTCCCCATAGCAGGGCTGTAAGGTCCCACATCTGCTTGCTATGCGAAAAGGTTCTATGACCCGAATCTGGGTTTCAAGTTATCCCGTATACTAGGGCAGGCCCGTTTTTGCTGTTCCTCATAGTAGGGCTGTTTAGGGCAAGCCTGTTTTTGCTTTTCCCCATAGTAAGGCTGCAAGGTCCCAGGTCTGCTTGCTCTGCGAAAAGGTTCTATGGCCCGAATCTGGGTTTCTGGGCGGTGCCATAAACAAATGGAATGGGCAAGGAGCGACAAAGGAACCTGTTGGCTGTAGTTTCGAAGCCAAAAAACCTGCATTTGAGAGGCTCTTGTGAGGAAGCAGGATTTTCAACACCTAAACATCTCAATTTACTTAAACCACCCTCTTTGAGGCTCTTGTGAGGAAGCAGGCTTTTAGACACCTGCCCATTCCATGTGCTTATGGCACCGCCCAACCACACCCCAAACACTTCCCTCCAAGACGCACCTCTTGCGAGGAAGCAGGATTTTGAACACCTGCCCATTCCATTTGCTTATGGCACCGCCCAACCACACCCCAAACACTTCCCTCCAAGACGCACCTCTTGCGAGGAAGCAGGATTTTAAACACCTGCCCATTCCAATTGCTTATGGCACCGCCCAACCACACCCCTACAAGACGCACCTTTACAGCCCAAATTAGCAGGCCTGCTTCTATTTTTTCCCCCATAGTAGGGCTGTAAGGTCCCAGGTCTGCTTGCTATGCGAAAAGGTTCTATGGCCCGGGCAGGCCTGTTATTGTTTTTCCCCATTGAAGGGCTGTAAGGTCCCACATCTGCTTGCTATGCGAAAAGGTTCTATGGCTCGAATCTGGGTTTCAAGTTATCCCCTATACTAGGGCAGGCCTGTTGTTGCTTTTCCCCGAAGTAGGGCTGTAAGGTCCCAGGTCTGCTTGCTCTGCGAAAAGGTTCTATGGCCCGAATCTGGGTTTCAAGTTAAGGCGTGGTTTCCAAAAGCCTTTTGTGTCTCGGAAGGACGGGAGACCACTAGTAAGTGCCCCAGGACGATGAGGGGGGATTCAGAGGGCTTCCGCAAGGGTTCCTTGGAATTCGTTTTGGGGTAATACTATACTATTCTCCCACCGCGCTTTCCAAGGAACGCCCTTCCTACTGTGCAGTCTGGGGCAGGGAGCTGTCCTTAAGGTTCCTTGGGCGGGTCGGGTTCATGCGAAATGCAGGGTTTTTGGCTTCGAAACTACAGCCAACAGGTTCCTTTGTCGCTCCTTGCCCATTCCATTTGCTTATGGCACCGCCCAACCACACCCCTCCTTTGTCGCTCCTTGCCATTGATTTTGCGTGTGTTTTGCACATTAATGGGCTCTCAGGCCTTTCGGCCACTTCTTGGGCCCATCTTGGGGGGTGGGGCAAACAAGTCCTGTTTGCCCCGCCCCCCCAAGATAGGCCCAAGAAGTGGCCGAAAGGCCTGGACTTGTTTGCCACTTTGTTTGCCCCACCCCTGTGGAAGTCGGAAGGCCTGGACTTGTTTGCCCCACCCCCCAAGAAGGGCCCAAGAAGTGGCCGAAAGGCCTGGACTTGTTTGCCCCGCCCCCCGAAGTGGCCGAAAGGCCTGGACTTGTTTGCCCCGCCCCCCAAGATGGACCCAAGAAGTGGCCGAAAGGCCTAGAGCCCATTAATGTGCAAAACGCACGCTAGGGTTTATAAAGCAAAAACAAGCCTGCCCTAGATTCGGGTCATAGAGCAGCATGTGGGACCTTACAGCCCTGCTATGGGGAAAAACAGAAACAGGCCTGCCCGGGCCATAGAACCTTTTCGCAGAGCAAGCAGACCTGGGACCTTACAGTCCTACTATGGGGGTAAAAATACAAGCAGGCCTGTTAATTTGGGCTGTAAAGGTGCGTCTTGCAGGGGTGTGGTTGGGCGGTGCCATAAGCAAATGGAATGGGCACAGGCCTTTCGGCCACTTCTTGGGTCCATCTTGGACAAGTCCAGGCCTTTCGGCCACTTCTTGGGCCCACCTTGGGGGGCGGGGCAAACAAGTCCAGGCCTTTCCGGCCACTTCTTAGGCCCATCTTGGGGCGCGGAGAAAACATGTGAAAGGATGACCGTTACAAGTCAAGCGCACAAGACAATGGCTGCTGGGTTTCAAGTTATCCCCTATACTAGGGCAGGGCTGCAAGGTCCCAGGTCTGCGCCCGAATCTGGGTTTCAAGTTACGGCGCGGTTTCCAACAGCCTTTTGTGTCTCGGAAGGACGGGAGACCACTAGCAAGTGCCCCGGGACGATGAGGGAGATTCAGAGGGCTTCCGCAAGGGTTCCTTGGAATTCGTTTTGGGGTAATATTATACTATTCTCCCACCGCACTTTCCAAGGAACGCCCTTCCTATCCTTAAGGTTCCTTGGGCGGGTCGGGTTCATGCGAAATGCAGGGTTTTTGGCTTCGAAACTACAGCCAACAGGTTCCTTTCTCGCTCCTTGCCCATTCCCTTTGCTTATGGCACCGCCCAACCACACCCCTCCTTTGTTGCTCCTTGCCATTGAAGTTGTCACCCCCCAAGATGGGCCCAAGAAGTGGCCGAAAGGCCTGGACTTGTTTGCCCCACCCCCCAAGAAGGGCCCCAAGAAGTGGCCGAAAGGCCTGGACTTGTTTGCCCCGCCCCCCAAGGTGGGCCCAAGAAGTGGCCGAAAGGCCTGGACTTGTTTGCCCTCCCCCCAAAAAAGGCCCAAGAAGTGGCCGAAAGGCCTGGACGATGGACCCAAGAAGTGGCCGAAAGGCCTAGAGCCCATTAATGTGCACAACACACGCTAGGGTTTATAAAGCAAAAACAAGCCTGCCCTAGTATAGGGGATAACTTGAAACCCAGATTCGGGTCATAGAACCTTTTCGCATGGCAAGCAGATGTGGGACCTTACAGCCCTGCTATGGGGAAAAACAGAAACAGGCCTGCCCGGGCCATAGAACCTTTTCGCAGAGCAAGCAGACCTGGGACCTTACAGTCCTACTATGGGGGTAAAAATACAAGCAGGCCTGTTAATTTGGGCTGTAAAGGTGCGTCTTGCAGGGGTCTGGTTGGGCGGTCATAAGCAAATGGAATGGGCACAGGCCTTTCGGCCACTTCTTGGGTCCATCTTGGACAAGTCCAGGCCTTTCGGCCACTTCTTGGGCCCACCTTGGGGGGCGGGGCAAACAAGTCCAGGCCTTTCGGCCACTTTTTGGGTTATATTGGGGGGCGGGGCAAACAAGTCCAGGCCTTTCCGGCCACTTCTTAGGCCCATCTTGGGGGGCGGGGAAAACAAGTCCAGGCCTTTCCGCCACTTCTTGGGCCCTTTTTGGGGGGCGGGGCAAACAAGTCCAGGCCTTTCGGCCACTTCTTGGGTCCATCTTGGGGGCAAAGAAGTCCAGGCCTGTCGGCCACTTCTTGGGCCTTTTTTGGGAGGAGGGCAAACAAGTCCAGGCCTTTCGGCCACTTCGGGGGGCGGGGCAAACAAGTCCAGGCCTTTCGGCCACTTCTTGGGCCCTTTTTGGGGGGTGGGGCAAACAAGTCCAGGCCTTCCGGCCACTTCTTGGGGGGCGGGGCAAACAAGTCCACAGGCCTGTCGGCCACTTCGGGGGGCGGGGCAAACAAGTCCAAATAGCTCGTGCTAAGTAAGTTGAGATGTTTGTCTTTTCGTGGGACTCATATTTTTGATCATGACGCGGGCTATTTGGTCAGTGCAGCTCTGACCAGATAGCTCGCGCCAGGAACCTTCGGTCTTTTCGCACAAAAAAGAAGCTCTGACCAATAGCTCGCGCGAAGTAGATGGAGATGTTTATCCCTTCGTGGGACTCATATGCTTTGACCATGACGCGAGCTGGTCAGCGCAGCTCTGACCAAACCATCGAGATTGAAACGAAATTGAAAGACGGACTTCTACCGGCCATGTCCCAGAAGGGCATGCTTTCGAAACAAAAAATTGCCATGTGGGGCTATCCGGTCCTTCAGTTGTTGTTGGGTTTCGGGATTGGGGTGATGGTTCTGGGTTTCGGGTTTCTGGATGTTCGGCTTCTGTGGCGGAAGTGCTTGCGTGGATGTGGGGTTGCCGGGAGTCCCAAATTTTAAGGGCTCTGTCACTTTGCAGATTTGTCGCGCAGCACCCATCACTGAAGCCTCGCGACGCGCAACTTGGGCCCGGCTGCTTGTGGCTTTGCGGCGGGTCCCAAGCCATGGAGCTCCATGGCAGTATGAGGGAAACTGTAAGTGGTGTTGCAAAGAGGTTCCCAAAATTCGGGTGCTATTTGAGTACGCTCGGTCCCCAAAACTCAAAAAGCATCACGAGAGCTCTTGGGTGGCTATTCAAGGCTTTTCCCAACTCTGCTTGCTCTTCAACATGTTTCAAACTCAAAGAGCTGTTGTGGCCCGAGCTATTTGGTCAAGTTCAACGAACTGCTTTGCCGAGAGCTACTTGGTCAGGTTCAAAGAGCTGTTTTGGCGCGAGCTGTTTGGCCTACGAACAAATAGTGCCGACGCTAGAACATGATGTGCACGGGCCCTCACCCACGAACCCTAAGGCCCTAAGACCTAAGGCGTTTATGGCTTCATGCTCCTCAGGAAGATCCCCCCCGCCGGCCCCCCTCTTTTCCCGAGCAGCAGCAGAGCCCTGCGCAGTGCGCTGGGCCGGCGTGCTCCCCGTCCTTGCCATGGTGCCCAAGCAAAAAGAAAGGGAGCAGGCTTGAGCAATGAGACTGTGGCAAGCAACGCTGATCAGACAAGCCCTTCTTATTTGGCTAAGCCCAGAAGCCCTCAATGGTCTCAACTTCAAAGGATATCAAGACCTGCGGAGTCCTGCGGCTGGCGCAGGATGCGGGATCCCAAAATGTAAAAAACAAGCCCTCTCAAACCCTCTCAAACTTCTCAAACCGTTTGCAGACTTCATCGAGGCTAGCGGCTAGAGAGAGAGAGCGGCGAAAGCAGCTGTACGCAAGGGCGCGCACTGCACGCTGCGCTGCAGACAAATTCTGAATACTCCAATGCACCGGGATGACTTCTTATGCTCTGCGCTCACGAGTCTCGGCTTGAGCTTCACTGATTCAGATTCACCACCAGGAAAGCGTTCCAGCTCCATGGTGGTCAGGAAAAAGTGGGATGACGGGAATTCAGTGCAGTGGCCCAAACGACCAATTTTCAAAGCTGAGGCACAACCGGACTTGCTGCCCAACCCGCGGCTCATGAACAAGCTTCGTTGCAACACAATCAGAATGGGTTGGGCAGAAGAGTGCTTCACACGCTGCCCGCTCATTCAGCGACAGCAGTAGTTCCATGCTGCCCAGAGCTCCCATGCAAAGTCCAAGAAACAAACATGCACAATAAAGCACAAACACGATACACACTCAAGTTAAACACAATCAACTCACAATGTCCATGACTCGCCCTGTGAACCTTTGAACTCATTTGAAGTCACGACTCGGAAGTTCTTAGAGAAAGGCAAGGAGTCCGAGCTGTTCAGGCCAGCCTAGGCTGGCTCCTAAATAAGTGGGCTCCCTTCAGGAGTGTCTGCAGCAACTGCTGCAGGCAGTGCGGCAATGCCCAACAATCACAACAGCATGACCACATCTAACATATTTAACATTCAGACAAATGCTCTCTTCTGCAAATTCGACTCCACGTACATCTGAGGCGCTGTGGGACACCCCCAAAGCCAAGCTTTGGAGAGTTTGTGGGGTCTGAGTGGGGGGGACTGATTTAACTGACACTAACTATGAACTGACAACTTACGGCCCGAGGTGTTCGGAAGTCTGTGGAAGCCTTGGTGGGGACATTCCGGACAACCTGGTAACCGCTCACAGTCTCACGCTGCCAAAATCAAATGCGAGAGACTGCTCTGCCTTATGCTGCCCATGCCAATCCCACAGGATCCCTTGCCAGGACTTCGCAGCGCTTTAGGACATGTGCATGCATTGTGTAACAGTATATTAGACATGTACCACGTCAAGGATCACATATTCAAATTTCAAGATGATTGTCAAGCATGATTGGAGCACAGAGCCTGAGAAGCCTTAGGCTCCCGGGACTCTGCAGGCCGTGCGAGGAAGACGAGGTGGATGAGCCGACGGTCACCACCACAAACGGCCCCGAGATCTAGGAACATCGGAGAAGATCAGATCCACAAAGTTTGGGTTGGCGCATCATCGCGGGCAAGGGGCACTGGTTCACTTCTCTCCGTGTGCTCTGCTTGGTGCTCTGCTTTGGTTGGGCTTGGTGGTTCTGTCGCTTTGACTCGGTTGGAGGTCTGGGAGGTCTGCGAGGCCTTGCGCCCGAGGTCGGCAGAAGACACAGATCGGCGGGAGCTCCTCGACATCATCGCGACACGGTTTGCAAGCATGAGCTCTGCTTCACCAGCCTCTGCTCCGACAGCTGTCATTACGGCACTTGTCATCCGCAGGTCGTAGATGGAAAGGCTCTCCAGCACTTTCACCATCTCTGTGCTTGGGAGGTCCTTGATCACGTTGCCGAAGGTGGAGAGCTTCTTGGCCAAGACTTGGGGATCTGGGACCTTGCCCAGCGCCAGGACCCTCGACTCCTGGGCACTTCCCACAGCATGGCGATAGTAGATGGATGCAGTGGTCACGCTGATCATGCACAGGACCACCACTTGCAGCAGCACCATGATGCCGATGGAGAGGCTTGTGAGGACTTCGAGCATCTCCGGTGGAAGGTCGGGTGTGAAGGCGCCCATGCACACCATCATCATGACCAGGGACACGCTGATCACGCAGTCAAAGAGGTTCAAAGCAGGAAGCTTCCATGGCCAGGTCATGAGCTGCACAACCAGGTAGACTTGCAAGATCGCCACGATGAGGATCATCTGTATGAAGGGATAATCTGCAGCCAAGACGATGGACAAAGAGAGGGCCAAACCTCTCGGGAGTAGAGCGGTTCCATACCACCACACATCGACGCGGAAGCGGGCGATCAGAAACCGGACGGCCGTGAGGAAGGTGGCGTTGCTCTCTTTGGCGGCCCGGGGGGCGCGCGCCGTGCCCCAGATGGCCAAACTGTAGAATCCGATCAGAGCACAAAGCAACGAAACGCCCATCACAAACATCGTGGTGTGCTCAGGGCTCTCGAAGCAGAAGATGCCATTGTGACTGAGCATGCCGTGCTTCCCGTTCGGGTGAGCATAGCACATCATGGGCTGTAGCGCAATCTTGCTGGCAATGGTGAAAGCCACCTGAACCACCTGCCCCATGGTGCTGATGGTCTTCGGCCACTGGAACTGAAAGCGAAATGGAGCGCACTTTCTGCTGATCGCATGGGCCGTCAGGAGCCAGAGCAGCGCCACCGGCAAGGCGACGGCGCTGTACGCGTAGCGCCGGGTCGGGTCGCCGGCCACGCAGTCGAAACCCATGGAGTCGATGTCCAAGAGAAAGAAGTTCATCGCGTCAAAGACCCAGGCCAACTCCTGTGGCCACTCGAAGGAGATCCTTTGTTGCTTGATTTCTTGAAAAGCAAGAGCAGGAAGTGTCTGTCACTTCACCAATATTGTTGTTAAGGGTGATGAGGGCGATAAACACAGTGGCGAGTTGTAGTTGAAAGATTGAGGGGGGGCTGGGGCTTTTCTCAAACCTTCTCAACTCCCCAGGGTCAATCCAACGATTCCGACAGATTGGAGCATGCTGATAGTCATCCCCAGCACACACGTCGTGGCCAACATCGCGCTCGCCCGTGTGGTTGTTGGTGAGTTGATCAAGTAGTACATCGCCACAAGGAAAGACATGCCGACGATAGCTGCGACTACCCAGCCCGCGAAACTTCCACCCGCACATGGCTCGCAAAGGTTCTTGTTGTTCAGGGACGTCCCTTCAGGGCACTGCGTACATGGCACGCCGACCCGGCCACCAGCGCAGGCTCCTGGAACTTTTCCTGGGCATTTGTCCGAGGGCAGACACTTGTAAATGTCATAGGGTTCTGACAAAGTGGCATAGAAACCTGGCAAAATCACCGGCTCCTCTCCCTCCTCGCATTCAAGCCCAGATTGGCATAAGACACATGCACCCAGCTCAAAGCGAGTGCCATCCCCGCAACGAAAACATTCGCCATTCCACAGCTCACCATTGCAGGTGCAGGCTGCGGCATCCAAAGCACCCTCGTAGTTGGTGGTCCGTCCAGCGGGGCATTCCCGGCACTCTGTCAGGCCACTCTCTTCGGCATAAAAGCCAGCCTTGCACTTCAAGCACTTGGACATACCAGACTGGTTCACGAAGAAACCTTGCTGGCACAAAGTACAGGAAGCCGCAGCCCGCTCTTGGCTTATGCTGCCAGCTGGACACGGGTAGCACTCAGCCAGGCCGCTCACATTGCTGAAGAAACCGGTGCTGCAAGGATCACACTGGGTTGAGCCTAAAGCAGCAAAGCGCCCAACAGCGCAGTCTTCGCAGCCAAGGTCATTGAACCAAATGGTTCCAGCCGGGCACTCGCTACTCCGATCTGCTGGAAGAAAGGCGGTGGACATGTCGCAAGTCCCGCTGCTGCAGTTCATGCTCTTGCTACTGTCCGTTGGGCTCCAGGTGACGTCTCGAAGCCATTCAATTCCTTCCGGGGTCCAAATGCCCAGGCGCTCGAAGGGCTGCAAAGCAGTTTTTGCAACTTGTAGCATAAGGATGGCGCCTTCTCTGTCTCCAAATGATGGCGGCGCCGGCGGAGTGGTTCTGGGATCTACACCGTTGAAGAGACGAACCCTTCCGGTGCTTCCCATGTAGTCCTGCTGAAGAGTGATGTCGTACAACTTGTCGCGGGAGAAGTCGGTGTTGAGCTCGTCGTAAGACCTGTTTTGGTCAATGAGGAAGCTATGGAAAACTGATGCGATTTGCCAAAGCCCATCATAAACATAGCCCATGGCTTCCCAGGAGATCCCCGTCCCATTGCCAAAGGCCGCTGTCTCCGCGTAGTAGTCTCTTGTGATGTCTGCGAATCTTCGCCCCGAAAGCCCGTGCACACCATTCGTTTCCGTCAGGGGGCTGTAAGTAAATCCTATGAGTCCCCAGGCTGCATGGAGGACTTCTTCTGCGGCACAGGGGCACGCAGGGCTGCCAGCTGCGGCATTAATGAAGTTCGGGTTCCACCAGCCGTTCAGCAGCAACCAATTGTAGTCTGGCGCAAACATGCCGCTCCTGTAGGCTTGGCAGAGAATCATGGCCCCATGGTCCTCGTACGAAGCCAGCACACTCCATTTGGCATCGCGCTGGCGCCTCAAATCCATGACTGTAGAAGCCGAGCTGAGGTCAGTCAGGACTGCTTCAAAGAGCACCGTCCAAGTGTAGGTGCCTCTTTAGGGGTTTCTGCAGATTTTGATGTGGGCTTATGGCATATATAGCATGCCCCATGCAATGTTTCACAATGTATCCAGCAAAAAAAAGTCGAAGACATTAGCTCATTTGTTTTCTGCGAGGTGCCCTCTTCCTTGTCACGCTGCACGGCCTCCCGAAAGAGGTCCCTGAGTCCGACGAAGATGGCGGCCGTGCCATGCACGAAACCAACTCTTTGAACCTGAAAGGTTTTGAGCACCTGCGCAGCTGCCATGACAGTGATGCGGTAGGAGGGCGCCATGCGGCTGAAGTATGGATAGCGATCACGATCGCTGAGGTCCACAGAGATGGAAAAGGGAGAGACCTGCATGATCTTGTAGTGGTACAAGGCATGATTCACCGGTTGACTCGATGCGGAGCAGTCACAGCCGAGTACAATATGCTTCTGCGGAAAAGTGTTCATGGACTCAATGGCTCGATGGACTGCTATCTGTCCAGAGCAGGCCTCGTCCACCATGTGGAGTTTGAGCCGATACCCAGGCAGCATGCTGCTGTCCTCGATCTCTTGAGTGGCAGCCAAGAGGAGTGGCTCGGCCATCGTAGCGGTGTTTCCGATGGGCCCCGTGTACGGTAACATGACGAGGACATTCAGATCCCGCGTGGCATTGCGTGCGGGGTTTGGCGTGGGATGAATCTCGCAATTGTTCGAGTAGTACCGGCACGGATAGCTCTTTCCGTCCCTCGTGGCTCCCGAGCACATCTCCGGACAGAGCAGCGCTTCTGCGGGGAGAGCCAGCACAGCCAGTGCCACCACCAGCCACGGAGCCCGAGCGAAACATCTAACTAGTCTACCTGCCATGGCTGCCATGTCAAGCTGGCCTGAGAGGGGCGCCTCTGAGCCCAAAAAATGTTCTCCAGAAACTTAACGAAACTTGAGGGGGGAACGGATCGACAACACCCCCAACAGTTGTCAACACTCAAATCTGAGGATGCCAAGCCTGCTGGTACGCTGCAAGTTCCGTTCTCGACCAATGCTACAGCCAGCTCAATGCTACAGCGGAGATGCTGATGATATTCCTCTAGCCACCACTAAAGTGATGACACTTCCCTCACAGGTAGCTGCGCACAGGAGCGGAGAGAGGGAGGGAGAGACTTTTCAACCTTGATTTGAGTTCGACCGGCATCACATTGGCATCAACATGTCCCAGGCGCGGCCACGGAGCCACTCGACGCAACCGTTTCACCCAGCAGCGCACACAGTCGGACGCACAGTCGGAAACACGGACACACAGTCGGACACACACACACACACACACACACACACACACACACACACACACACACACACACACACACACACACACACACACACACACACACACACAAACACACACACACACACACACACACACACACACACACACACACACACACACAAACAAACACACACACACACACACACACACACACACACACACACACACACACACACACACACACACACACACACACACACACACACACACACACACACACACACACACACACACACACACACACACACACCACCACCACACACACACACACACACACACACACACACACACACACACACACACACACACACACAACACACACACACACACACACACACACACACACACACACACACACACACACACACACACACACACACACACACACACACACACACACACACACACACACGCACACACACACGCACCCGCACACACGCACACACGCACAACACACACACACGCACCCACACGCACGCACACGCACACACGCACACACACGCACACGCACGCACACACACGCACACACACACGCACACACACCACGCACACTACACACACGCACACACACGACACACACGCACACACACACGCACACACGCGACCCACGCGCACCCACGCCACACGCGCACAAACGCGCACGCACGCGCACGCACGCGCACGCGCACACGCACGCGCACGCGCGCACGCGCGCCGCACGCGCACGCACGCGCACGCACGCGCACGCGCACGCACGCGCACGCACCCGCACGCACCCGCACGCACACGCACGCACACGCACGCACACGCACACGCACGCACAGGCGAACGGGCGCCTGCACGCAGACGCAGACGCACCCGTGCCACGTGGACGGGCCGGTACCCCGTCATCCGTGGGCTCAGTTCGCATGTCCTTCGCAGAACTCGGCCCCACCAGCGCGAGGTCCCCCTTGGGCTCCACATTGGTTCCATTGGTTCCCCTGCACCTTCACAGCCTCGTCCCCGGTCCACTAAGAGCGACTCACAGCAAAAACGAACTCAAGGAGTGACGGAATCAGCTGATCAGCTGCGGGGCCGTTACGTCTGAGCCATGCGTGGCTTCTGGCGCGACCCATGCAATCGATTCCACCCTCGGGCTTAGAGCACGCACTGCATTTTCGCTCGCTGATTTTGCGAAATTGACGCATTCAATGGGTGTCACGCTGGGCTTCGCAGTTTGGTGTGCTGAGCGTTTTGGTTTTGGGGTGCCCTGCTGTGCCTCGCACGTTTAAGCACGCCGCTGTCAGCTGCGCATTTCTGCAAAACACTTGCGTTGCAACGGGTTGGAGAAGCGATGGATTTTATGGTGCATTACCGCAAGCGCCCTTCTTGTGCTCACAGCCCTGCCTGAGCTTTCAGAACGCTCACCAGTAGAAGATGCCAGAATGCAGTCGTGCAATCAGGGCCCTTTTCATGTTCTGTGCGAGTCGATGCGCCCAACTAAAACTCTCACTCCTGGAAGCTGCGAGATGCTGCGAGATGCTGCGAGATGCTGCGAGATGCTGCGGAGCGAAGCGGCGAATCGTCAAGTTGCCGTCCTCGACATCTTTGCCGTCACCGTTGTGATATCAGAGGCCGCACGGCGACTTCGCCGAGCTCGCGCCTGCACGTTAACTCGACGCCAAAACGCAAACAGAAAGAACAATTAAAGGCCCTCGAGGACAAAACAGCACCAGGGGACCACGTCAAACGTGCATACATGCTCATAAGCACCCCTTGGCGCCGGCAAGCGCATGCGTGCCCTTGCAGAACTCCTCGAGAGAACACCTACCCTACCCCTCCCTCCTTTTGCACTCTGAACTTGCTTTGGCGCTGCTCTCTGTCTCTCGCTGTGCTGCGATCGTTTTGAGCGCTCTGCTTGTTTTCGAGATTTTCCGAGGCACTGGTCGGTCTGGAGGAGGTAGTGCCGCGCAATGTTCACCAAAAACAGCGCGCCAGCCAATGCGGCCACACCAACCTGGGTGGAATCGGGGTGCTGCTGAGTCAAGCGCTTGAAAATGCAACTACGCACCCGTGACATTTTGTGAACGGTTTCATCATCAATTGTGCATCCTTTCATCCTTTTCTCCCAGCACTAGAGGAGCTGAGCCTCCTCTTCCACTCACAAGGATAAATCGGTACCTCTGCAGCGATATGCCACTTCTGCCCTCCTTTCTGCAATCTTACATTGGTGCTGATACTCTTTCAAAGTCTTGAACCGTGGATGAATCTGAAGCTGGAGCTGTCACACTATTGACTGGGGCTCCCGGTGCGTCTTCTGCGCAAGTGACTTCACTCCGACCGGCAACTCCAACTTCTTCACTCACACTTAATCACTTAATCGTTTCATGCAGAATTCCGATACTTCACCAGATTCCCGAAAACTGCTTGCTCGGTGTGCTGGGTGGATGTTGGGATAGGAGTCCAATGAGTGCCGCTCTATGGAATCACCGAGGCCTCTTGTACCGAATCATGCCGAACATCCAACATTTATTGGCCTACTGTACGATACTGTACTAAGTTACTGCGAGTTGGAGCCGAGATGCGACCAGGGACATGGCAAAAGCTCCTGCAGAGGTTTGCGGCTGCGCTGTGATTCTTGCAAGTCCATAAACACCCAAGCTGAAATATTTCGCAACACACCTGCAACACACGGGCGGCTTCATACAGGCGCTTCACTCCACCCCTGTACTCCCTGTACTAGCCCTGCACACTTCATCGCACTTCTCTACTTCTCAAAAAGCTTGGCGATCGAAAATCACGGCCGCGGCGCCGCAAATCACCAGCCCACCCAAAGCGCTGCAGACCTCCAAGGAAACACGCTTTGAGAACTTTGAGAGCTCCCAACCGCCTTTTTCCTCTCTCTCGCTCTCTCACCCTCACCCTCACACTCGCTCACTTTCTCTCCCCTTCTCAATGAATCTCTAAATCAAGCGCCGAGGCGGACATTGTAAGGCCGAGCCACGAGCGCAGCAAGGCAGTGCTCACCACCTCGGTGAGAGAGAATTCTTCGGTGAGAACCGGTGAGACCTTTTGGGAATTGAAAGAATTGAAACTTCAAAGAAGTTGTTTGCTTCGATCACTCCCAGCTGACGTGGGAGCCATCCTGCCGCTTCAGGGATGCTTCGCCGCAGGCTTCGTTGCAGGACTGCCACAGGACTGCCACTCCACGGATACTAAGAGGCAACGCGAATGGTTGACCTAGAACTGACCGAAGGTGCGGAATTGAAGAATGAGAAGACAGCAATGACAGTGAACAGGTCAAGTCTGTAGCAATGTTTGTGTGTGTGCTTGTTTCGACTCGACTGTCTGTCTGCCTGCAGCATCAACGACACGTCCGTTTAGCGCCGTTTTGGCGTTTATCCTGGTTTCATCTAATCTCCATCTTCGTCTTTTGCTCTGTTTTTTTCTTGGAACTTGATTCGATCCATATTCAAGCTTGAGCTTTCGGACGAGATGAAGTGGTCATGCGTGGTCTCCATACGACCCTCGGGCGACTCGAGGAGAAGCACAAAATCTGCTCTCCACACTGTCAGGTTCAATACAAACTGCTACCAGCGCACTCGCGGTAGTTGTCATGTCACCGTCATGTCACGCCATCACGTGCGGAGTCCCTGCCTTGTCGGGAAAGCTTGAAGTCACGACACGTCGTGGGAAGTCGAGGCAGGAGCACAGTCTCGAAGCGAGTTCCCGAATGCGCACGCGTCTCGCGGCACATTCTTGCAAACAATTACGTTTCTAGGATTTCTGTTGTCACGCGCAGGGCGCAGGGTTTTGGTAGCGAATGATGTCTGGATTCAACACTGACGGCCGCAGACTGGCAGACTGAGGGTGGCACCAGCAGCTCCGCTTTGCTTCAGGCAACCGTTGAGGTTAGCCAAGCCGGCAATGAAGAACGTTCCAGCGACCACAAGACCTAGCGCAGATCTCACAATTCATCGCTCTCCGACAAGCAAATTCGTCGGATCATGAGATTTTCTCATTGAGCTCGACATGCTCGACATGCATGCAGTGTGTGCTGAAGATGTTGAGAAGAGGCCTTTAAACTAGCTTGGACACCCCGACTGGCGAAACTCGCATCTCTCGCACGGGAGAAATAGTGCGCTGTCTCGGGGAAGAGGCAAGGGAAGACTGTTGGTCTTTTGGTCTTTTGGCCCTTTTGAGATCTTTTGGTCCTTTGAGGTCTTTGGAGATCTTTTGAGTCCCGGCTCTTTGAGGGCCAGACACACCAGGCCGACGATGATGGAGGCGATGATGACGAACTTCTGATGGACCTCACAGATAGTCTCACACTCATATTTCTAGACTTAAATATTTCTCGTTGACGGCCCCGAGCACCAAAAAAAAACAGGCACCTCCAAGTCTGCGCCCACGCCGAGGCCAAGAAGGCTTTGCCCCGCAAGGCCCTCAGAGCCCTCGACGCCCTCGAAGCCCTCTACGATTCCCTCTGCTTTCGCTCCTTCAACTTCCGCTCCTTCCGCTGCTTTGGCGGCTGCCACCGCCGATTGCAGAGCGGTGCCTGTCACCGAGTCTTTCGACTCTCTTGGAGCACTTTGCGAGTCTCCTGCATCTCCCGCATTTCCCTCCTGAGAGCCTCTGCTTTCAGAAGTGCCGAAGGAAGCAGCACCGCCAGCACCGCCAGCACCGCCAGCTCCGAAGAGGCGCAGAGCACTGGCGAGGCGCCGGGACCGGAGCTCCCCGAAGCTGTTTGAGGCGCCTTTGCTCGAAGAGGTGCCCTTCTCGAGCACCCTCTCTCCTCCGCAGCACGCAACACAAGGCACAATACTGACGATACCATGTCCGACTCACCACGTGCACCCCTTTGCACCCCCCCCCCCCCCCCCCCCCCCCCCCCCCCCCCCCCCCCCCCCCCCCCCCCCCCCCCCCCCCCCGGCCCCCCCCACCTTCTGAAGCATCTTGTGCGAGATGCTCCACATCCATGTTCTCCGCGCCCGCCAGGAACTCTTGGCAATGCGTTGGCAGGCCCAGCCTCGTGGACCGAAGGTCATCAACATTGTAGCCAGGCACTTTCAAGAAGTAATTCCTTCGTGCTCAGAGCATATGTCGAGCATATGCCGCAGCCAATCACCCATGCAATACATGAGCATCGCTCTTTACATGTCGCTACCGACAGTTCCGAGCGTCACAAATGTGGAGACCTGGGCTTTCTCCTCGGCGGTGTCGTCCTTAAGCACGCATTTCTCTTCGGACTCGCTTTTGGCGTAGATCATGAGCACCGATGGCCGCTTCACCAGGAAAGACACCAGCTCGCTGTGCCTTTCAGTAGATGGGATTTTTGGCTCCCCCGTCTCCCCTTCTCTATCTTCTCTCATTCGCTTCTCTGATTCATGGCCTCTCCCTTTCTCCCCTTCTCTTATTTCTCTTATTTTTCTCTTTCTGAGTCGGGGCGGCAGCTTGGCGGCCACGGAGAGGCGCCGGGATGCACGCAGCGCAGGCACCGGTGCCGAGGCCGCCGCCCGGTACTCCGACACCGTCAGCCGGTCCTCCCGGTCCCCGCGGTCCCCGCGGTCCCCTCTCTCTTTCTTTCCTCTCTCCCTCTCCCTCTCAGTCGAGTTTTGAGAAGGGAAAGCTCTCGTGCGTTCAGCACTGTCTCGAAGAATTCTGTTCAGGAAGAAAGCTGTTTGAGTTTGAGTTTTCACGTTGTTTGTTCTTCTCCTCACTTTACTCAACCTCTTCTCGGCCGCCAGGTCACCGGGCGGCGGCGCCAGTGCTTCAGGTCCGTGGCCGCCGCGCGCCTCGCAGCCAAGCGGAAGTCCCCACTTTCCTCCCCCAGGCGCATCGGCAGCGTTTCGAGGACGTTGAGGAGGTCGGCGGCCTCCAGCCACAAGGCGACCGAAGTCTTTAAGGAGCTCCGACCGGAGCTGGACCAGGAAACCGCTTCGCTTTGGAGCAGGCGCTCGGAAACGTTCAAGGCCATTTCCTTCAAGTTCCCTAAACCCATCTCGCCCGCCAGTACCATGTCAGCTTCTTCATGGCTGTCAGCGCCCACTGCCCGGCATTTTTGTTGTTGCCCAAAGGGTGCCAGCACATCTGGCACGTCATCAGCTCCAACCTGACGTGAGGGCAGGTGCACTAGCAGCAAGACTGAAGCATGTGTATTCACTGTGTAGTCTCAATATAACAAGAGCACTCTCGAAGGGCTCATCTATGCTTCTCTTCTCTCAACCAGCCTTCCGGCAGAAACCCGTCGGTCCACAAACATCGCGCTCCGAGTCGTAGAAGCAGCGGAAGGCACACTTGCTGGGACTGCCCAGGCACGAGGTCTCTCCTAACATGCCATCCACCATGCCCATCAATTCTCTGTCGGGGCGTGTGAAAACTCCTGCCGCGTACCCTGGCATGTAGAACTCAAGCTCCTCATGCTCTGGGAGGCGCTGTGTAACGTCGTCCTGATCGATGAACTTCATCTTGCCATTCTCATTAATGTAGTACATCTGAACTTCGTCGTCGCTTTTGTCCTTCGCTTTGGTTCGATAAACTTTGAGGCCGGCCAACCGCCCCCAAAAACTCGATGTCGTCACTCCAACTGAGGGGTTCATCTCGGTGCGGAAAAATATCGCTCGCTTCTTGGCGTATTCACTTGACCCCCAAGTGTGCGAACTTTTGTCGTATGCTTGCCAGCCCACGACAGCCATCACCGCCATGCCGTCAATCTGCTGATTGAGGACCACCGCATCTGGCATGATTCGATACAATGTGTCCAAGCCTGCTACCTCCACATATCTTGTCACAACTCTCTGGCGCCCCCCTCCATTTCTCTCTCCCGAGAAACGGAAGGTGATGTTGGCCTCCGCCCATCGCAGAGAGTCCCTTAGTCTCAGAGTCTTCGAGATCCTTTCACTCGAGAGTCCTCTAGAGATTTCTCATGATTTCTCGAGCCTTAGCATTTACACATGTTTACTAATGGGCTCTTGCCATGCGGCTCCTCCCCGATGGCCCACATGGTTCGTATGGAAAACTCTCCAGACTCTGCGACCTCAGATTCTCTGACAACTTTTCTGAGAGCTGCAGATGGCATTATGCCATAAGCATGCATCATGCATTAGCAAGATAAAAAAAAAAAAAGTGAGAGCGAACCTCACTGGGGGAGAACTGTCGTGACGTGGTCGTGCCAGGCCACGGCAGAGCGCCACTCTCGCTGGGCGCCCGCGGCTTTGAGCTGGCTGCCGACGTGGGCCGCCAACTCCAAGCAAAAAAGCAGGAGGAGGCAACAAAAAACGAAGAGAAGAGCAGCTTTTGGAACTCAAAGAGGACTTTTAGCCATTTTAGCCTCATATTCTTCTTCCTCAAAAGAGAAAGACCTAAGAGAGATGAGGGGGTTGGGGGGGGGGTCTCTCAAAGGGCGCCTGCTGCGCTTGGAAGGAGTCCCGGGCCGCCGCGACCTCCCTGACGCAAAGCAGGAAGATCAAGGCCTCAATGCACTCTCCCTCTCACACTCGCTCATTCGAAAGAGGAGATGAGTCTCTTGCTTCGTTCATCCGTTATATGAAAACCCTCTGCTCTCTGCTACGTCTGCTATGTCATTCTGGCTCTTTCCGGCTCTTTCCGGCTCTTTCCGGCTGTCCAGGAGCCGCTGCCAGGTTTTGATGTTCACGCCGGTGCCCGCGGGCCATGGCACAGAAGGATCAGAACTACGTCAGAACTTCGTACAGGGAAGTACTTGGGAGACCACAGCTGCCACAGAATCCGCGAATCTCTCACAAGGGGCAGGATTCGCCACGCTGTGGCGGCAAGTTGGCGCGGAATTCCCTTTTTGCAACCGATGTTCTTGCACGTTGGGAGACGATGGCGGCTGTCACCTCAAGTGGCCCGAGTCTGGGAGAGGCTTGGCCCAGCGAATACGTTCTGTGGAGAGAGAGAGAGAGAGCGAAAAACTGTCTGAGCAGAGAGACATTGTGCGGCTTCGTTGTGAAAAAAACTGACAAAGGACAAGTTGAGACACGAAAGCTGCACTCGAGAGCAAAAGCACCGAGCTCGGGACTGATCGATTTGCCTCTCATACTTGAGGTTTTCAGCGCGACACAAAACACTGAGAAAATCCGACAATCCTCACAACCTGTGCAGATGCTCACAAAGGTCACAAAGACCCAGGCCCACACGTGCAGACATGACGAAGACGTGAGAGTTCGTGGTAAATATAATGTAAAACAACCTGACGCCCTCGCAAAGCTGGACCTCTGAACGCTTCAAATTTGAAATAAAGACCCTCTGAATTACTCCTGCAATACTCCCTCTAATACTCCCTCTGCACCCGAGATCTGAGGCGCGTGCTGCGGTGGAGCGCATGCGCCGGGCGTACAGGCAGAGCCGCGCCAAAGGGGCGCAGTGAACGCGGCCAAGGGGGCCCCCATCAGAAGGGGCCGATATTGTATCTATATTCTAGTGCACCAAGATTGCTGCCATCAGGCCCAGCAAACTT